>VCJN01001363.1:0-99279 GCA_006384855.1 Tetraselmis striata
CCCCACTGTCCAATACTATTAATATCACTACTGTTGGGACAGTACCTCGTACAGTCCTGTGGTGTGGTACTCGGCCCGGTTCAGACGGGTATTCAAGCTCTACAATATCTGATAGAGGCGGAGTAACCACGACAAAAGCGCTAGCGGATCTGTTGCCAGTATGCGATATTTATCACATATATATGTACGAGTATCCATTACGGGTACCCGCACATAATGATACCGCTATTCCGTATATCATACGGGATCCGCATACGAGTACAACCGATGATACTCGTACTTGTCGCTTACACTCCTACCCCTCTCAAAGAATCCGAATCGTCCCCTTCCACGCGCGTAGTTCATACATTATCATCCGTACACTATGGTGTATGGCACCACAATGCGGAGTCGAACCTGCGCGCTTCCGGGTCAGGCTCCGAAGCCAAATGATAGAGGCGGAGTAACCACGACAAAAGCGCTAGCGGATCTGTTGCCAGTATGCGATATTTATCATGTACTGTATGTTACAAGGAATATTACTGGAGTCTGGTTGTGGAAGTACCAGTATATAATACGCGTGCTGAAATATCATCCAGTACGGCAGTACATGCGCGTGCTGAATACTTGGCCATAATCTCGGCGTCACTGGTTTATGGTGGTATTAGTTAGGGTAGTCGCTCGGCGCAACCCTAACATTCCCACCCCTCTGATAAATGACGAACTGGTAAGTGTCTGTTCGCGTCGCCAAAGGCCTGGCGCAGATGTCGGTTGGCGGTGGAAGCGTGATATAGCAGTGTCTCAGCAACAGTACGTGTCAACGCTCCGGGATGGACTCTGGAAAACGCGACGGGTGGCGCGCTCGCAGGTTGGCGTATTCCTTTGAGCGTAGCGTGTCTTGCAGATGTCGGCTCGTCCTCGCGAAATCGTGTAGCGCCTCGACACGTCGCAGCGCGCTGTATGGTTCCCAGCTGTCATGACTTGAGTCGTAGTTCAGCCAATGCACGAGAAAGACGAGGCAGAGTCCTCGCTTGAACAGATCCTCGCGGCGCTCGATAGAGAAATCGAGCACGCGTTCAACGACGAACTCGTCGACAGGGGGCTCCACACTGGACGGTATTGTATCGGGCTGTGCATCTGAGTTGACGCACTGGCGCAGTCGACTGATGTGAAACACATTGTGGCAGTCGAACGTTGGTGGCAGGCGCAGACGATACGCCTGGCTGGAGATCTTGGCTGTGACCGGGTAGGGGCCGATGTAGCGCTGTCGGAACTTGCGCGCCGGCTGGTTGCGTATGAGCAAGTGCTCCGTTGAGAGCCAGACTTTGTCTCCTTCTGCGAACTCAACAGGGCTGGTTTTGCGGTCGGCATAGACCTGTGGATATTCATCAGCAAGCTTCAGTTGCTCAGTAATCAACATGTGAATATCTTGAATATTTGCAACTGTGTTGCGTGCATCTTGGTTGGCAGTAGCAATCATATCAGGTGGTGTCAGTGGCATCATGCCATAAATTGCCTCAAAAGGGGCATAATGTGTTGCTGAATGGACTGAATTGTTGTAAGAAAATTCAGCAAGAGCCAAATGACTTAACCAAGAGTCATGTTGCTTGTGAACAAACGCACGTAATATTTGCTCAATAGTTCTGTGGGTGCGTTCAGTTTGACCGTCAGTTGGCGGGTGATAAGCGCTGGAAATATTTAGCTTAGTTTGCAGAGCTGTAAACAATGATTTCCAGAACACTGAAGTGAACCTGGGATCTCTGTCAGAGATGATACATCTGCTGAGACCATGGTGTCCGTAAATATTGTCCAAATATAATCTGGCCAGCTGTGTCGCATCAATCTTAATATTGCATGGCACAAAATGTGACTGTTTGGTGAATGTATCAGCAAACGTAGCAATAGCATCATAGCCATCCACCTCAGGTAAGTTGGTTATAAAATCCATTGCGATTATATCCCAAGGCTTGGTTGCCTTTGGCAAGGGAAATAAAGAGCCATGAGGCTTGGTGGTAGCTGCTTTGATTCTAACGCAAGTATCACAGTGTTTGCAGTAATGCTTGACTGTGTTATTCATGCGTGGCCACCAAAACATACGCAGTATGTTGGCAAGAGTGCGGGTATGGTTGGGGTGTCCATTACCAACATGATACTCCTCAATGATGAGTTTTCTCAGTTCAGAATCATTGGGTATACATACCTTATCTGCCATGTAGTAGAGACCATCAGTCTCATCTTGTCGCACACCGTTGGGGGTGCGTCCATGACTGTAGGCAACATCAGTGATGTAGGCAGCTTTGATCTTGTTTATCAGCTTGCTGTCAATCTGCAAGGCGGACATTGCTGACAAATAGTCCTGCATTTGTTCAAGGTCAGCTTCGACCAGCTGGTTTTCATATTCAGTCAATGCATAATGCAAGTCAGGGCGGCGAGAGAGAGCATCAGCCTCATTGTCAGCGCCTTTGCGATATAATATCTGCAACACATGCTCATTAGTCTGTGGGTTGACTGCCATGTATGGTGAGATTTCATGTAACCATAGGGCATGGCGTCTGCCTAGTCCTTCCTGTGTAGGCAAATGCCTCAATGTGGCATGGTCAGTTATAACTGTAATACGGCGACTGCCTTCCAAGTAGCAGCGCCATTCTTTCAGAGCACATACCACACCCAAGAGCTCTTGGTCATAGGTGGGATAATTTGTTTGTGCAGCCTGCAATGTCTTTGCATAATAGCTGCAAGGGTGTAAGTGGCCATCAGCATTAGCCTGGAGCAGAACTGCACCCAAGGCATATTTGCTGGCGTCAGTAGCCACTACAAACTCAGCATCTTTGCCGGTGACAGGGCTTGCCAGCACTGGGGACTGGCACAAGGCTTGCTTCAGTTTTACAAATGCAGCTTGGCATTCAACTGTCCAATCAAATATGTTATCCTTTCTGGTGAGGGCATATAACGGTGCTGCAATAGCAGAATAATTGCGCACATAGCGTCGGTAAAAATTGCAGAAACCAAGATATTGTTGGACATTCTGAACGTTCTTAGGCCTGGGCCAATCCTGAACAGCCTTGATTTTATTAGGCGATGGTCTTAGGCCAGCGTGTGATACCATATGTCCAAGGTATTCTAGTTCATTCTTGGCAAACCAGCATTTCTGTAATCGTAGTCTAATGTCATTAGACTCGAGCATAGTAAGAGCTGTGTCCAAATGTTGCAAATGTTCCTCAAGCGAGTTGCTAAAAATCAAGACATCATCCAGGTATACAAGTATAAAGGTATGCTTGTGTGGCTGGAGTATAGATGTCATCAGGCGTTGAAAAGAGGAGGGAGCACTGTTGAGTCCAAATGGCATTACTAGCCACTCGAATTGGCCATAGACAGTTCGGAACGCTGTCTTCGGAACATCAGGTGGATTAATCCGGAGTTGGTGATAACCTAAGGCGAGATCAAGAGCTGAATAGACAGTAGCACCAGATAGCATATCAAGTAATGCATCAGCAGGTGGAACAGGGAACTCGACCTTTTTGGTGTACTTATTCAATTGACGGTAGTCAATGCACATGCGCAGACCGCCATTGGCCTTGCGGGCGAAGAGAACAGGAGCTGCATATGGAGAGAAGGTCTCCTGTATAAACTGTTTCTCAAGAAAAGAATTCAGTTGTGTTCTTAGTTCCTCTAATTCTGCAGGTGATAATCTGTATATTTTTCCTGCAGGAACTTGAGCATCAGGAACAAGAGGGATCTCATGATCAAGACCAGAGCGTAATTGTGGAAGGTTGTCAAGCGGAGAGCATATTGGTGTATGCTTTCGCAATAAGTCTCTGATCTGAGCGGTATAAGCTGCAGACTGGTCAGTGTCAATTGTATTTATCTCATCATCAATATCGAGCTCATCACTCTCTGTGGTGGCATTGTATTGCTTAACAATGGCGCAGAAATAAACTGTGTCAGGGTCATGCTTGGCAATTTCTCTGGCCATGGCATTAGCATGAACCATTCTGACATTAGCCTGGCGGGGCTCTGTTTGGCATTGGACTTTTAGTCCTGTGGAAAATGTCATCAGACCAGATTCCCAATCAACATGTGGGTTGTGTTGTTTCAGGAATTGCATCCCTAAAACCAGATTGAAATTATGTTGTAACGGTGTGACTGTGAAGTCAATGGGTATTGTGTAATTGTTGATATTTAATTCAAGGGTGATTTTTTGTGAGGCGAGAACCATTCTACCATCAGCAAGGATAACTCTTACTTTATTTTGAAGTGGTGTAGTTGGTATTTTATTTTCTTTGACATACTTGGTGCTCGCAAAGTTCAAAGTAGCACCGCTGTCAACCAGTACGGAAGGTGTTATATTAAATTCAGCACATGTGGGGTGTAACAGCAATAAATCATGATCAGACTTGCTGGTAACAAAACATTTTTCTGTCATCATACGTGACTGATGGGACTTTGTGGCTTTTGGTTTATATTCCTTACCTTGCTGTTCAGCCAGCATGGTTTTGAGTTCCTTAGTGGTAACGATTTCATTAATTGTCTGGGCTGAACGTTCCTCAACAGTGTAGTCAGCCAGGTTGACATCAACATACCACTCAGTGGGTCCCATAGGTTCAGTATCAGTCGTTGAACTGGGTGTGTGAAACAGATATGTTCCAGGCGGGTAGCTATGAATTTTCTTATATTTTGAAAGCAGTGGTTTCCAGGATTGTCCTTATTGTGAGGACCATCTGGGCATAACAATAATACCTCTTGTGTCAAAAGGTGACTCTTGTCTTTGCATCTCAAAACGCTGCAAGATAGGCAGGGCTGTGTCATCATACACTGGATTGATGAACACAGTTTTACCTTTGATATCCTGTTGCAGAAATGGCTTTTCAGCACTACAATAATCTGAACAGACAGCATCATATGCTGAGGCATAGGCATCAAAAGTGACATAGGCATAATTCAGTCTCTTGAATTCTGCTTGGTCAAACACAACAGAGTCAGTTGGACATGCATTTGGTTTTGCATATTTGTCAATTTCAGTGTCATTCTTTTGATTATTGTTTTTGGTACGCATTCTGTGCACTCGAAATATCTTTTGCATGATAAACAGTTTGGCATGCAGTTTAGCATGCATCTTTTTGTCTTTGACATTTTTGTCGACATTTTCTCTGCACCCTGTCTCGTCCTCGATGTCGGCAACGAGGTGTGAATGAGCACAGGAACACCCATGAGCTTCATGCTCAGGTTGTGAGTCGGAGGGGTTCAGTGCCGTGGGAGCGCAATGCTCAACCATATCGACATCTGTATCCTCGATCTCATGCAGGGGCTGAGCGGGCAGTTTAGCAGTGCATGCATGTTTGCATGGACTCACATGCAATTTCTTTGCATGGACTCGGCGACATGTCAATGTCGATTGTCTCAATTACATTGAGAGGCACAGGTTGGCATTTCGCTCAACACCGTCATTTGTTTTTTGTGTAAGTCGATCTTGTCGACTTGCTTGGCTAGCTTATTAGCTGCCACTGCATGTATTTTGCATGGACTTACTTTGAGTCGGGACAGTCTCGTTGGCGTGGCTAGCCATCTTTTGCACCTCGGCTCTCTCGTGCTTGGGAATCGCCTGCAAAGTACGATGCACTTGCAAATACTCAGGCACAGCGAAGGTTCATTATGCAACAAGGCAAATGCGGCTTGTAGCTTGCGCTGCAAGTCGACACAACATGTAGCTATCTTGGGGTCGCTCGGCTTGGCGCCGATGTCACGCGCGTAGTCTCCGACGGGTCTTGCCGTGTCGTGCGTAGTTCTCCAGAAAGGCCTTGACTGCTGGGACATCATGAACGTCGGCGAGATTGCGAGAGATGTCCTGGGTTGGCGCCACAACGCGGGCTTCTAGCATCTTCTTCTCGACAATTTGACGCAGAGACTGCTCGGCGGGTGGACCACCGGGAGGGTTACCGGCTTGACGGGCGCTCCGGTGCGATGCCATGGCGACACAGAATTTCGGATAAAGGTTGAAGGGTACAGAATCGTTACCAAGGGTCGATAAGACCTGCGAAATCGCGAATGTATCGTCGTGCGTGCGAGAGCAGGTCGCGGTGGGTCGGCAGGTGGAGATGGATCGTAATAGGAAGCCGAAACCAGTGTAAGTACTCGTGGCAGTACTTAGTGAAACATGGCTTTTACTCGTAGCGTTTGGCGAATTGAGTTGGTTGCTGAATGTAATCTCTTACAAGTTGCTGGTGGCATTCGATATTTATCCTATAGCGGTCCAACTTGGCACCGCGGACAGGCAGCTAGTAGCACTATCCTGATGATTAGGAGTTGTAACGCGTACTGTATTTATGTTACAAGGAATATTTATTACTGGCGCCTGGTTGTGGCCGTACCAGTACATAATACGCGTGCTGAAATATCAGCAGTACAACAGTAAGATTACTTGGCCATAAAACGTCGCAGGTGGTATTAGGGTAGTCGCTAGGCGCAACCCTAACAATATCGGATGATGACATCCAAGTCCGATCGGCACCCTTTTCGAGTTGATATCTCAATATGGTTTCGGACCTTAGGTGGCAAGCCTGTATGACAACAGACCCGGGTTCGACTCCCGCTTTTAAGAATTACAAGATTTCATGGGTTCTCCTTCTTCCGCTATATCCGGTGCAAGACCGATTCGCAGCTTCCGGTGACGCGATCATCAAATCCCAGAGATTCTCCTACATCAAGGCTCAAGCGCGGATGTTTCCGGCTTCTATGGCTCATGTCCTAGGATCTCTACCTAGACTTTCCTGTCCTCCCTCTCCTCGGAACCAGGAGGGGTGTTGGGACAGTACCTTATACAGTCCTGTGGTGTCGTCCTCGGCCCGGTTCAGACGGGTATTCAAGCTCTACAATATCGGATGATGACATCCAAGTCCGATCGGCACCCTTTTCGAGCTTGATATCTCAACAACTACTTTTTCACATCACATATAATTGTGCCAGTGCTGTCCCGGGGGCGAAAAAAAAGGAATGATTTATCCGTTACATGTACTCGTATATCATATAAACGGACTTACTCTTCCCGACCCCAAGCTGCTGGCTGTGGCGTGCCGGTGGGGGCTCATCTCCGTGGGTGTCCTCGCCTCCTCGGGCCCACCGAGGCCCCTCTACTAGGGTGTCTGCCGTGTGGGTCGCGGCCCCGGCGGGAGCGGTGGCGGTGGTGTGCGCGCGGCGCTTCGATGGCGCGGGTGCGGTCGTTGATACCCGGGGGGGGGGCGTTGGCTGGCAGTTCCGGTGTTGCCATGGCGGCTGCGGGCGCACCTACCAGCGGCCCGGCCCCTTGTGCAAGCACGTGAACCAAGAGATGGAGTCCGACGTCCCGGTGGTAGCGGCCATGCACCTCGCCTACGCTGCGACTTTTGACCCCTCTGTGTTCGTGCGGTGCGGCCCCCGAGCCGACCGCCCGCGCTCGGGCCACCACGTGTTCCATGGCGCGCGAGCGGCGGCCCGTGCCGCCACCTGCGAGTTCTGCAGCCCCCCCCCCCCCCCCCCCCCCCCTTCCCACGGCTCCGCCCCCTAGTGTGGCTCTCCCGGCGTCGGCCGCTGGTGTGCGGGCGCTGCAGCGCAGCCGCCCACGATGTCACCTCCTCGGCCACCGCACCGGCGCACGGTGGTGCGCCAACTACGACGTCTACCGCAAGTTGCCCCGTACGCCGCGGCGGGGTACGGCTGTCGGAGTCTGTCCCGCGGCTCCCCCCGTCCTCTTCCCCCTGTTGGACTGTACGCTGGCCTATGCCAACCGCTTCCCTCCTACCGACGACCGGTCGTATGGGGCCGAAAGCGCTGTCTGCGTGTTTGCGGGGCTGCTACTGCGATCCTACCCATCTAGTAGCCCCGCAGTTGTGCGGAAATTGGCGGAGCGGCGAGTGCGGCTGTGGGAGGCGGGGGATGCTTTGCGCGTCGGCTTCTCGGTGTGCGGGATGCAGCAACTGTGGCGCGAATCGCGGGATGACAGCGAGTTACATAATTACCATGTGAAGGCGGGTAAGCTGCCGGCGACCACATCTCGGAGTGCCCGCCGACGGAAGCGCCGGCGATTATCGAGGCCGCGGGCGGCTTCTACGGAGGCTGCGGGAGGAGGCGCCGATGCTGCGGCTGATGGGGTGCCGCCGGCGGTGGTGGATGCTCACCGCCGGGCGGCGAAACTCACCGTTGTGCGTGAGCTGCGCCGCGCTCGCCAGGCGCTGGACACTGCCAACCTCGGTATGGTGTCTGACGCCGCCTCGGCGCCCTCGATGCCCTCCAACTGCCTCCTGCTGCTACCGGCCCGGAGTACTCTCCCCCCGAAGAACCGCCGGACTTCCAACGGGCGCCGCCGTCGTGGGGCGACAATGCGGATGAGGTTAGGCGGTGGGGGGAGGACCAACGGCGGGTTCTGCGTCGTGCACCCCGCCTTTCCGCTGGGCATGTGGACTGGTGGCATTGGGAGCACATCCAGGACCTGAACGCACCTTCATGGCGCCTGTGGGTGAACCGCTGTTTGGGGGGGCGGTGCCACTCGCGCACTGCGGCTTTCTTGGCGAGTGGCACCGTGCGTCTTTGCGCTCCACAAGGACGACCCCGCCGCGCGCGAGGAGGGAGGAAAGAGCGGCGAGCCGCTGCGAGTACGCCCGCTCGGCGTCAGCTCCGTGCTGGTGCGCCTGGCCTCCGCCCACGCTCTAGGGCAAGTGGGCGCGGATGCGCGGGAGGTCATGGGCCCGGTGCAACGCAGCTTTCAGTCGGGAGCTGGATGTGAGACGGCGTATATGAGCATGCGGGTGGCGCTGCAACTTTTCGGCGGGCGTGGTACTGGTGGGAAAGGGCTGCGGCTCCTGGACATTCGGAATGCCTTCAATGAGGTATCCCGGGGTGCGATACTTTACAATTTGCTTCAGCACCCGCGTCTTCATGGCCTGATCCCTTCTTCCAGATGTTGTACGATCGCCCTAGCGACATGTACTACTACGCGCCGGATGATCCCGGTAAATTGCGCGCCTCCATGCAGTCTCGTACGGGTGTACGCCAGGGTGATGTCCTGGCCTTGCTATACTTCTTCTGCCTCGCTATCGCGGGCCCGGTGAAAGCGGTTGTGGCTCGTACCGCCACTGATACTTTCTGCCAGAGTTTTGCGGATGATTGCGGCGCGGCCACAGCTGCGGCTAACGTTCCGCGCGTTTTCGACCAGTTTTGCACGGAGCTTTCCAAAGTGGGACTGGTGGTACGTGACAGTTAGACGAGGTACGTTCGTCACCCCCGTGACAGCGAGTCCGAGTTGCGGACATTACGGGAGAAGTTGGCCCCGGGAGGATTTCGGGCCCCGGCCAATGATCGTGTATGTCCAGGATGGCGCCGTGTACATGGGTGCTCCTATTTGCCATTGCCCCGAGTGGATGACCGGCGCGTTGGGGCGGCGCCGTGAGGCCCACGCCGCATTGTTGGAGCGCATCGCCTCCTTTGGCACGTCGGGATACGGCTGCCACCTTGGGGCCATGCGGTTGCTGGTCGTATGCGCGGTGCGGCAAAATGGCTTCCTCCGCCGCATGATGCCGCCGTCGAAGCTGGACCCTTTCTTGGAGGCCGTGGACGCCACCAACATTTCGGCGTCGTTTTCGCTGCTTGGCCTGGACGCGTGCGACCAATCTACATCGCGCATGGAGGCTGCGATCGTTCAGATGAGTATGCCCGCGGATTTTGGTGGTCTGAGTCTGGCCTTGCTGCAGTCTGAGGCCCCTACGGCGTTTTATTCCGCGCAATCGGTTATCCTGCCAAAGTTGGTACGGGAGTACGGGCCCGCCCTCGGCCCCTTGTACGAGGCGGTCCGCGCCGAGTTGTCGTCTGTGGCTACGAGTACTTTGCCATGGGCGCGTGAGACGCGCCGCGTGTACGAGACTGTACAGGCCCTCACCACCTTACCGCAGGAAGATGTGCGGCGCGCACGCGCGGCGTATGGGCACGCCCAGGAGATCTTCGAGTTACTTACGGTCAGTAATGCTACGACCACCGCTGCATCGGATCCAGCAGCTGATACTACGTTTCGTACGGGTACGAGCACTAGCGGAGGCCTGCGCGTCACCACATCTCCTTTTACGGGCACTCCTCTTGGAATTGGTACTGGTGAGGCCGCCTCTGATGCCCCGCAATTGCTTCCTATCGGTGGTACGAGTACTACCAATATACCGTTGCTACATGCGCTTTTGTAGCTCTGAAGATACCGTCGCCTGGCGATTTATTTTAGTGGCACACCCTCCGTCAGCAACAACTGTTTCCCTCCCAGAATCGCTGCCAGGTTCTACTGCTTTGCCCTACCTCGAGTGCGGGTTCGGGTGCGGCCTCCGATGATCATGGCCCACGACCATGGTTTTACCTCAGCCGTGCGATTCGCTTGCGTGACTTCGTGGCCCTCGATCTCAGCTTCCAGCGTATTGGTGCCGCGGCCTCGCAACTTGATACCTTGCGCCTGTACATCGCGTGCGGGCCGGGCTCCCTATCGCTTTTCCAGTCGGATCACGAGTCAGCCCGCAAGATTCCCCATGCATGATGCTTATTCGGCCGCCGGTGCGCGGGTGATGGGCCTTTGCCCGCGCGGAGGTTCCGCGCTTGTCCCTTGCCCTGGCCCCACGTGTGGTATTGATCCCTTATGGCTTCGCTCTACGGATTGCTCGAGCCGAGAGCTACGGATTTCATTGTGGATCATCTACCCATCTGCCCCGTAGCGAACTACAAGCACCGCATGCATACCGCTTTGAAGAATCTGTGGACATCTATGGCAATTGAGACGGGGGCGGTTCTTGACCGGGACCGCTCGGGAGCCGGCGACTTGACCCTTGAGACGAGTGGGTTGCGCCCAGCGGACCACTCGCGGCCGTCGGACTTGAGGCTGGCGGGGGGGGGCGGGGGGCGTGCGATTACATGATCGACTTCGCGTGCGTGTCCTCCACGACCCTCACTTGGAGCAACAACCTCCGCTGGTGCACCCCGGGGTGGGGATCGCGGTGACCGAGGCGGGGCATGGTAAGTTGGCAGCGAACCGGGCGTCTTCCGCCCTAGTGCATAGTGTTCACCGGTACTACCCTTTTGTGGTTGAGGACCGCGGCCGTCTCGGGGAGTCCGCTTTGACGGTGGTCTACATCTTCGCGGTGTTGCTGGATATGCGCAACTTCCCTGGCGGTCCTTCCGCCCCGACCTCATGCTTCCTTCGTGGTCAGTCCGTTCAGGCACCTCGGGACTTTGTCGCCAACCAACATGCTGAGTTCCGCCGTCACATGTCGCACACACGCACGGGGGGGGGCTGATGCAGCGGGTCTATGCTTGCGTGCATGGTACCTTGGGCGGCATTCTCTCTGCTGGTGTGCAGATAGCCAAGTTTGATGCGTGGGCTTGTGCCCATTCTGCTACTGCTTCCGCCTCGCAGTTGCTGAAGAGGACCTTTCCGATTGTCCTTTTCTGGCGATTTTCTGACGATATCGCCTTATGTAGCTAGCTATTGTAAATATACATAAACGGACTACTGACATCGTACGATTACGGATTAAACCACGGGAAATATATTTTGCTTGCTGGTGATCCCAAAAATGATGAAAAAGACGCTAGTACGTAGCCCGGAGGTAGTAGGCATGCACGCATGCATGCATGCACCCCGCTTTCGTACATGAATCGCTACAATACCTTATACTTATCGACGAAATTCCGCGCGTTTCTACCCGGTCGGTGCATTTCAGGTTTGGCCGCTCCAGATTCCAGTACTTGATAAAACACAGGTCGCACCGGTGTCGAATTTCTGCCACTCAACTCATCTGCTAGGATATCGCTCATCTAAGGGATATGAGGGAGCGAACCAGTAGAGGAGAATAATTAGCGACCTACCCTGTAGCAGTTCACGGATAATATACATGAATAGCAGATTAGCAGAATAAGCGAAACATATGATTGGAAATCGCTAGAAGGGCGGCAATAGACGGTCAGGGCAGTCACTGCCATATTAATATTAACCATTGAATAGGGCCTAACCTACTAGATACCCCACCAGGGGGTAGATATGGCTTTGCAATTACGCTACCTACATGTTTTACGGAAGGCTCTCTCTCTCTCAACAAGCAAATACGGGTAGCATTGAAACTCGACAATGAACAATGATATATAATCATTAATTACAACTGCTAACTACATCCAACAAAACAACACCAATGAACAATTCCCCTACCTCTTGGGTTGAGCGGAGGAAAAGGAGAGCCGCGTCCGAAATCGCCTGGAATACGAGAGAATTAATACCGGTCGCAATACGGTTTTATCACGGATTTTTAGGCGTCCGTCCTCCGTCCTCCGTCCGTCCTCGTGTGCTGCGTCTTCGTGAATGAACCGTCATACGTTCGATCTGTGCTCGTTTGATTTCTAGGCACTCCTACCACAGTCCGTAAAAATCCTGCGACTAGGACGGATCTATCGTGAATTATACCGGAAACATACTGCAAAAATCACGAATGTCCGTCCTTCGTCCTCCTGTGCTGCGTCTTCGCGTGTGAACCGTCATACGTTCGATCTGTGCTCGTTTGATTTCTAGGCACACCTCCGAAGACGGCGAGATTCTGAATGGATGCGCGTGTATTCTAGCCCAGGCACGTCATGTATTCGTCTGAAACGCCAAAATAACGCGGTACCGCAGCGCGTTTTTACTGCTGAATCGGCAAGCGAGACTCGCCCTCTATATTTATACAGCGACTATATACACGGTGGTCGGAGGATATGGTGCAACATGATGGTGTAAAATAAATTACGGCGCAAATAAATTACAAACTGTACTCAATCAGTGCTTGCGTTGCCTCATTGGGGTAGGTAAAAACTCCCCTGGGGTAGCCACTGCACCGATGATGCGGGAATTGGATATTGCGCCCATAGAGGCTACGGCCGCTGCGGCACGGGCTCGGGCGTTCCTTAAAGCATCCGACTTGAATACATGTATAACCCATTTAGTAGATCAGCCAAGTCGGGCGCGCCCTAACACGTGGACGTCGGGGACTGTGCGGTGGTTAGATCGACTAGCTAGGGCGAACGTAGGGCTAGCTGAGGGGGCGCACCTTCCACTTGAGTGGAGGTCACTAGCCGCGCGCGATGCCGCTAAACTAGTAAAGGCATCGGTGTGGGCGCGTTACGAATCGTCGGTATCGTTAGCACGCAATAACACCTGGGGTATATATGTCCAGGCGTCCTATGCGTCAAACCCGTTGCCACAGTACGGTGTGGGTGTCCCCGCGGGGGTTGTGGCCGGGTTGCACATTATGATACAATTACGCACCCGAGTATTTCCCACTGCCCGCCGATTGGCCCGGATTCATGCCATGCCTGAGCGGTTCCTTGAACACTGCCCTGCATGTGGCGGAGGTGAATCTGAGACTATCGAACATATGTTGGTGGAGTGCCCGCGGTGGGGGTATCACCGTCATAATTTTGGGTTGTTAGTTCCGGAGTTCAGGGATTTTATTAATAGTCAGGTTAGTGCGTCAACACCTGAGGACTTAACTGCCTTTATTTTGGGCGGGGTCCCCCCCTCCCTTCACGGCGCCCTGGATTTTACTGGGAATGGGAAATTTTTCCAGCTATGGCGTCAGGCCCTCCCTCACATTGCCTTTTTTGTTGCACATGTATCGCACTCCCGAAATGCTTTGCTCCGCGGGTTGGGGCTTGCCCCAACTCGCATTACTCGAATGGGCCGACGCCCAAACGGGTAGGGCGGACCTTTCGTGGTCAGTGCCGGGTATTTTGATGGCAGTGTTTTAGACGGTGATCCAACAGTGTTGGAAATTCCGTCACTGGCCTCCAATTAGTCTTGCGAAATGCTTCGGCAATTTGCTTGATGACTATAACGGAGCGTCGCCTACCCAGGGCTTTCCGTAACTGGATTGCTGCCTAAACGGCCGTCGTAGAGACGCTGCAAGGGTTTCACTGGTGCCAGTCCTGTCCCGGGGGCGAAAAAAAACAATGATGGTGTAAAAAGGGATCGCCGCGGTGCGGGGGCAGTCCGCCGACCCGGGGCCCGGCGTCCGTCGACGGACGGGCGACGGTCGAACGGCGGCGTCCGGCGTCCGGTGCCGGTACAGGCGGCGGGCGTGGCGATTCGCGCCGTGCCCGCCCCGTAGACCTGGCGACCGGCCCGACCTGCGCGGCCTCGTGCGGGATGCGGGCCGCCCGTAGGCGGCTTGTACTGTATTGCTGATCTTGCAGTGCTGCCTTTTTTTTTTTTTTTGGGTAATACCACTTTTAGCGGTGGGTTGTGTACCGGCCTTTTTGTAATGCACACCAGTGGTCGGCGGCCCGCTTTTACGCGGCTTGCAGATTTAATCTGTGTTACAAAATAATACGTCTCTGTTGAAAAACAATAAATTACTGACGGAAAAAAATAAATTACTGGCGAAAAAAAAATACTGACAAATCTAACTCTAACGCTAATAAAAGCATTATTACCCGGAAACAACAGTAGTACAAGATCAACAGTCCAAGCCGGCTAAAAGCGGCCCGCATCCCGCACCACGCTCAACCCAAGAGGTAGGGGCACCTCCACAAATCCCCGGCGCGAAGCGCCGCTTAGTGATATATACTCATTAATTACAACTGCTAACTACATTAGATATATTATTGAAACATAAGTTTTCGACATATATTCTACTGGTACTAGCGACTACATAATTGTTACCATAGAGGGCGCGCAGAATACGGTCGCGCCTTCAATCCGTCATCGCGTCGTCGCGCTACCAGGTAAGGATTAATCCTTACAGGTATTGGGTCGCTCTCCCTCTTACTCTTCTGATGCCTTTCAGCGTCCCCGCACGCCTTCACTAGCCACAACACACCGCCGGGTTGGTCGCCGTGTCGAGTGCCACTCGCGACGACGGATTCCGGCGGCCGAACGACCACGTGCTGCAGCCGTTGACACAGTCTTGGTATCGTGTTCGCAAGTAAAGGGGGCGCGCGCGCGTAGTGGTGGTGGGGGGGGGGGGGGGGGGGGATGCCGGTTCGCACCCTCCGTGACACCGGTACAACGGCGGTGGACACGACAGCTCCATCGAAGAGGGCCGCACTGGAGGCAGCTCAGCGTAAAGGTAGTTGTCTAGGGCGGCGAGGGTAGCGAGGGCAGTGAGAGCCAGTGGTCTTGTCGGCGCGATGCTCCCTGCTCGCGGCTCCACCTCGGGCACCGCAATGCTGCAGTGTGCAGGCGCAGGCGCGCTCGGTGCTTTCGCCAGCTTCTTCGGCAAGCTCGCAGGCTCCGAGCAGGTGCAGCAGGTTGCAGCGGACGCGGTCGGCAGCACTGTCAGCACGAGGAGCGGCAGCTCGGCCAGCATTCTGCTACGTCTGTTGTGCTACGTGGCCCTATTCACTGTGAGCTGCCCCCCCCCTCCCCCCCCCCCCCCCCCCCCCAACACACACACACACACTCCTCCGCTCCCAAGCTCCTTGTCGGCCAGTTCCACTCAAAGCTCCAATGCTGCAGTCTTCCGTTTTCCGGTTCCAATTTCAGTGACAAAGCATATCATGCCACTCTGCGGGTGTAGTGCAATGCGGGCATGATGTCGCTTCAGCTCAAGTCCGTCCGAGTTCTTCCCTCCCTGCAGGCGACCGCCACTATCAACGCCGCGAATCTTGCCCTCAATGTACGCGCGCTGCATGCCACCCGCAGCATGCCTTATGCTTGCTGCTATCCCTCCCAGCGTCGCCGTCGCACGTGGCTGTTTCTGATGATTCCGCGGGTGTGCGTCTCCAGGGATTGCTTGGGTATGCTATCTTCATGGAGCGCATCACACTGAGGTGGTTGGTGGGTGTCACCATGGTGTTACTGGGAGCTCTGCTGGTGAGCCTAGGGAGCTCGGCGCGCCGAGAACAAAAGGCGGACTAGCAGGCAACTTCATGCAGGTTGAGCTACCGGGCCAGGGTGGCGACTCCATGAGGCCGTGGCACAGTCTCAGTAAGGCTGATATTCAGCTACAACATAATACACAGCACACAGCCTTGAGTCAGCTCCCACCACTCAGGCGGATGCGAAATGTCCATATACAATCATGCTTGCTTGGGCACTTGTCACAAGTCCAGACCGGAAGGTTTCTGCTGGCTGCTGGTATGTTCTGGAGCGCCTATCCTGAAGCTACTGCTACAGTGCGATGCTGTGCTTTTGGCAGAATGGCACAATGATCATGCCACTGCATCCACCCCCCCCCCCCCTCCCCCCCCCCCCCCCCCCTTGCAACTTCTATGGTGGAGCAGGCAGCCAGTGGTCTTCGCATGCATAGATATGAGATCAGGCGCATGCATAGATATGAGCTCACGCGAGGCCCCTTACCGTTCCTGAAAAGTGCCTCTGCAATAATGATTGTGATAATGATTGATAATGATTGATAATGTGATAATGATTGTGGGGAGTCGTGTACAAACAAACATGATGTGAGCATATGACTGCAGCAGTGGTTGCTGCAGCGCACTGAAGTATGTCAGCTCTCAGCAGGAATGGCGCTCGGCAGGGGAATGTTTGGTGCACGTGATGATGAGGAAGCGAGTGCCCACGATGTTGAATTGCATTTGCGGAGCATCGCCTCGCCCATATGCATACCATGAACTAGAGCACACAGGTCGCACGGAAGAGGTGGATCATGCAAGCGCTTTGTTCCCGCCCTGCGTGTTGCTCTATCCGCAAACAACAAGGGACCCCTTGTTTGCACTGACTGACCCGCCAAAGAGTCTGAAGAGAGGGGAGGCTTTGATTGCTGCAGCTGTTGACGAATGTCAGCGGAGGCCGGTTCACAGTGCGAAATCTTAAGGAACAGGAAATTCTAACATAATGCGATGGCTGGGAAATCACACCAAATGAGCAGTGCTATCTTCCAGCGAATTTCACAGAAAGAATCGAGAGCACAATCACTGCCCTAATGTACTGCTGATAATTACTGCTGGATCGGTGTGCAGGTGCAGTAGCCAACATGCAGTGTTACCACGACACACCCGGAGACACCCGAATCCCAGTTCCAGCCGACAGGTGATAATTAAACATCAGCGTGCAACACCAGCGTTTGACCCGGGAAACCCATCATCCACGCCACGTTGCATACAGTTATGTTGAGTTCGTATTCTTCAGCTGGACAGTGGTCGCATGTTTGTCTGTTGGGGCCTCATGCTGAGTGCCATATTGCACTCCTTTGAACTTGGTGCACAGCAGGCCGTACGCACATATAACCTATGAGATAGAGAGAAAAGACGGTTACAGTTGGTGCCCTGTGTCCACCACCTGCAGAGCATATGGTGGATGACCCACGGGGCTTCGCGATGCTTAACGCCGGAACAACATGCAGTGTCCGAAGCGGCGTGCTACATAGCTTCACATGCTGCGCTGCCAGCAGGTGCTTGCAGGGATTCTACGCATGGATGACACCGCGGCGCATCACTCCACATCGTCTGGCTTGCCGCCGGGCACAAGCATGGCGATGTTGTTGCCGTTGAGCAATATCTGGTCCAGGTACGTGATGGTCTTCCCCTCGGATGTGATCTCGTACTCTGTGACGTCGTCCAGCACCATGTTGACGAAGGCGTCGAAGCCGCGCAGCGTGCCCACCATCTCCTTGTCCCCCTTCATGATGACCCAGATCTTAGAGCCGATGCAGCAATCTATCAACTCGCTTGGCATGCGGTGGCTCTTGTTGCCCTGCAGCGTGGCCTTTTTTGGCGCAATCATCCTAGCTGGAAGCAAACACAGCCCGGCTCAGCACTGCTGACATCCCAAGGGGCCTCCCCGCCCTCCCTTGTTCTCCGTTACAGCTCGCTGCCCCTTCCATATGTTGCAACATCAACCCAATGCTGTCCCAGCTGGTCCGACGCTTCTCTCGGACGCTGCGCTCGAATGGCTGCGGCAGCTAGAGGGGGGATCCCTTGCCCCCATGCAGGCCAAACCGAACAAGAAGCAGGGCCAGCCGCAGGATCGGCTCCCCCCCCCCCCCCCCCCCCCCCCCCTCCTCTCCCCATCACCACCTGGAGTGTCCAAAGGAGCTGAGGACCGGAGGCGATCCGGGTCGTAAGAGAGGGCCCTAGGGCTGCTGTGCCGGCAGGGTGCGTCAAGCGTGTGCCTCACACCCACCTGCACGCCGCCTTGGCACAGAAGAGCTCCCTGCAGCTGGCCTGGCTGGCCCGCGAAGCGTCCCCCCTCCCCTGCCGAATGAGTCGACCGCGTACCAACGGGGCGCTGTGGCCTGCGGGTATTGTGGAGCCCGGGGCTGTGCTTTGCGGAATCTCAACACCCGTTCTGCCCGTGCCTGCTGATCCAGAAGCGGTGGGGAACAGCCTGGTATGCGGAGGAAGAGGTGCAGCGAAGCGTGCGGTTGCTTCCTTCTTGATTTAGTTTAGAGCACGGTGCAGGCACACGCCGCGATGGTGCTGGTGACCGGCGGCGCGCTGCATCCAAGGATTATTTAGCGACTACCAGGCGCCAATGCCCGATCGAGACGATTTCGCGAATTTAGGGTTTACACCAGGATTTTGCACGTATTCTCCGTAACCAGCAGTAATCAGGACGGACAAGAACTGGTGTGAATTACACAAAAGACAGCAACAAATCCATCAACTTCTTCTAACTAAAAGTAGTAAGGATTACTGTACTAAAATATCAACACCCACCTGTCGCGCACGCGGCGGGGGTTGTTGCAGCGAGTCTCAGCGCTTGCGTGCATGGTAATCCTTACCAGGGTTGGGCTGCAGTCCACTTTCCAGTATTGCAAGCTGCAGTGCAGTACTGCAGGCCGCAGGCAGGCTGCAGTACTGCAGGCTGCAGCCGGGCTGCGGTGCAGGTCGCAGTGCAGGCTGCGGTCAACATGTTGCAGTACTGCAGATTGCAGGCAGGCTGCAGTGCATGATGCATGCAACAGGCTGCAGTACTGCAGGCCGCAGGCAGGCTGCAGTAGCACTGAAACTGTTGATTATTGGGAAGGGCGGGACAGTGAAGGGCATATATATATTTGGGGCACTTTGGGTAACTGCACTGCAGCCCCTTTTTCGGGAAGTACAGCAGGCTGCAGTGAAGTAGCTTAACTACATGCTGCAGTTTCTGCAGTGCAGTAGATACTGCATCCCAACCCCGATCCTTACCTTGGGCGGCATACATTCTCTCTGTCGGAGTGCAGACGGCCAAGTCTAATGCGTTTGCCCGCGCTCATTCCGCACCCTCTTATAGTGATGCTTCCACCGCGCAATTGTTGTACGTAGTGGACTGCGTTTTCTATTGCCTTTTCGAGTGGTTTCCTGGTCGCTTTTTGCAGCTAGCTCATGTAACTATACTATAAATTTTAACACAATAAGCAATCCGCCTAATGCAAGAACAAGTACAGGTAAGGATGAGTGATGATGCTCGTATTTATTCAAGTTGAGTATGGTTCTGCCAAAAAGATAGCGAAATTTACATTCTCAAGAGCCGAAATTTGCAGAAAGGTAGTTTAGTGGAATCGTGGAGGGGAAACGGAGTCCAAGGGGGCGCTATATGTAACACAGCGAAACTGAAGGATGGCAGGCTCAACTGTTACTACGGCTGATTTTTTGTCTACTTGTGATCTACACGAACGGGCGCATCGACGGGTGAAATATCAGCATGTACCACTTAGCAACGTGTATATGTAACCGGAAAAGCGATTAGGAAGGAGGAGACACCATAAACTGGTTTAGATAACTTCAAGCTGAGCCTGGTTTTGCCGGTGAAGAGCGAACGAAGAGAGCGGGATTGACGAAGCAAAGGTAGAGCGAGTTCACGATGGGGGCACCGGGAGGGCCAATGCTGCGGAGTCTTGTTGAGCTTGGAAGTGGCGAAATGGCGCGATGTGGACAAAGAAGAACCACGCGCCATGTGAAGGCAGGGCGTTGGGGTCGATGTAGTTCAAAACGACGTCGGAGCTAGTGGGGCCCATCCGCCTTGATAGCCGGCACGACCCTTCTCACGGCACACTTGCAGAGTAATGTTGTAGGAGTCGACATGCACGTCCCGCACTCGGCAGGACACGCCATAAAGTCCCCTTACAAAGAATATGAAGTTGACAACCGCAGCCATGAGGGCCCGGAAGTCGTACTAGAGGTGACCCACACCAGCCGTTTGGTGCCAGACCCTCACCCTCACTGTGTGCCGACTGCACGCAGCTCAACGCATGGTGATAGGGTCCCCCCCCTCGGCACTGGTGTGTGGCAGAGCAAGGCGTCCCTTCGGCCAAACACTCGCAAGAGGCATCGCGCCTTCCTTGTCGCGCTGAAGCACATCGAGGAGAATTTGTGCTGCTTCTATGCTTATCCGGACATAGTGACAGACCGGCACCTATCCCGGTTCGGCATGTCCTCACAGGATGTGGGGCAGTATGTGTGGTGCGCAATGAACACAGTGACCCTGCATTACAAGCTGAATTTCCGTAAAGTTAGTAAATGTAATCGATCAAAGTTATGTTGCCCAGCAATTCTGCGCAGCGCCCCGGCGCCGCTGCAGTGCGCAGTTATTGCGCAATCGGTGCCCACCGCCCAAAACCTCGCCCCCTTGGCGATTTGAATCGACGGCGGTTTTAAACAACCCGTGTTATCATTGTTAGTTATCTGTTGGGTACATGGGACTGCCAAGGGAGGTGACACTGTTGGTACAATCATAGGGATAAGGCTTGTCAGGCAGTTACATAGTACTAAAACTACAACACTTCTGCGTGCTGCTACTCGCTACTTTATTGGTTATGAGCAACTATGCCTCATCTATATTTTTAAGCGCTTTGGCTTGTGGCCCAACTATGCCTCATCTGTCCGCAGTCTACTCTCTCAAGGGGCGGTGGACCATCTCATGAGATGGTCTCAGTGCAAAATTTCGTGACTCGACCAAAATACAACAAGATCATGGATGCCGGTATCTATATGCCCAGTGCTTGATGGGAGTCATTATCGAGGTCGATGGCCCGGTGCCCTCGTCCACGCTCCACGGGATGCTGGGGTACGACAAAAAGCCTGCCTTGAGTGCTGCAGCTGTACTTGATGGGTGCGAGTACTCGGGGACGATGCCACCTGCCAAGTCGGCCTCCCAATTCTTGGCATCCTCCATCAGTATGCGCACATTGGTCGGCGTGTCATGGGGATCCAAGCGGGACAGCATGGCCGTAGCCGCGAGAGCCATTGCAGTGAACAACTTGATATGGTCGACGAAGGCTTCCCGTAGCTTTGGGTTCCCTTGTGGGTAGTTACTTCTCATCGATGCACACCTCTAGGGCGCGGTACAGCTGAGCCCGCGCCGCAGCGAGCCATATCCGGTCGACTTCGCTAAATAGCTATAAATCAGAAACCCGGGTATCGTCCGGCGCGTCTATGAAGAAGAACTTCCAACCCTGGAGACCCTGTGCCCCAACGGTGAGGATGCCCGGCCATGTCTGTTCATTGTCGAGAGAGGCATACATGTTAATGTCGGTCATGCGAGTTGGAACCCACCCCGGCTCGAGATGGATGCAACCCCTCGCGATCATATGCCGGGTGAGGTAACGGCTGAACTCCGTAGGGACGCAGTAGTACGTATGCTGCGTGCGCCGGGTGGCGCTTGGCCATACATGGCGAGGCGAGGAACCTTACCGCGGATATGGTGGGTAACGCTGCGTGCCGGCGGCGGGTGGGTGTTTGTTGTATACTCTTAGAGGGGCTGTGACAGTGTGGGTTGAGTGCCTAGATTTGAGTTCGGTAGCTGAGAGAAGCCGGCAACTTTGTTGCATTGTGTCCCTTGCGGCACTACAAGCCTTTGGCAGCATCCCCGACGTAGTCATCCGCTTGTCTCATTGTTCGGGCTTGTGCAAACGTGTACCGTCGAATTGAAAGCTCATTACGCCATATTACACGACCCATTCCCGGGGGAGTAGCTAGGGGCGAATTACAATTCTGTAGCACGTCTGTGTCAAATGTGTCCACATTTAAACTCTAAATACGGTCGCTATACGGGATATTACGCTATGGCTACGCAACAAGCCGGAGTGCGCTATATAACAACGCAGCGCGAGCAATCGTCCGGGCGCCGCGCATGACTTAGTTTATTTTTACGAGCAGCAGGTGCACCTACCTTGCGCACACTCGCACACCCGCCGGACAGTACCGTGCGTAGCTGCTCGTCCCCTAGCATCCTCCATCATGGCCACGCACTCCAAGCTAATTCCAAGCATCCCCTCAACAAAGTTGTGAGGCCTGGAGGCATGACCATACCACTCGGTGCTCCGTGCACTACATACCGCATCGTTGAGGACGTGCGGCGGGAACTACTCCGCGCGGCCAGGCGACCAACATTCACCCATATCCGCGTTCACCCAGAGCAACCCCATGGCGAGGACGCTTTCGGCGATATGCTATCGCGGACATACTGAACAACTGCGCTGAGCGGAACCTGTACGACGAAGCCGGGAAGAAGAACCTTATTGAGGAAGGTTTTCAAGTTTCCGATGAGGGTGTCGTCACGCTGTAGTTTACCTCGTGCGTACCCGACGCGACGCGTGCCCAGATCTTGAACCCAGCACCCGAGGCGGCGCCATCCCCCCCCCTCTCCCGCGGGATCTGACATGGGCGCTGGCGTTAATAACGCCTCCGTCGACGGTCCATGTCACACTCTCACGAGCGGGGGGCTGTTGTCTCAGCCGAAAGGTACAGTGAGTCGGCGGGTGGCTGACATGACTGCGTAGAGAATTTGAATTTCACACGCGTTGACCGCCCCGTGCTGCGTTTTTTGTTGTTGAGCCTGCAGCTCATGACAAGGCGGTGTTGTCGGCTGTCTTGACCAATGTTGGCCGCGCGACACTAAGATAGGGATCCCTTGCCCTATGAAGAAGACGCCGAGGTTTCCCATCGCCGTGCCCCGGTACATCGAGCGTATCTGCTACGCTACCTTCAACTACCGTGCCGGCTACTCAGCCGAAAACCACATCTACGCCAAGGAGACCGTCATTGCCGCGTTCCGAGAGTACACCCTCCCTTCCTCCCAATCCCACTGCGACCATCATGTGGGTTGTGCTGACGGTGCACCTTGTGCTATACGGGAAGCAAGGGAACGTGAGGAACTACCTCGCTCGGCACTACTTCCAGGATGAGGGCAAGGACGCCCAAGTAGGTTGGAAGAAGGGACCATTGCCGAGCGAGGACCGACTCGCGAAGGCCCTCGACCTCCCAAGGGCCTGACAGCAGAGCGAGCTGGGGAGGTTATACCAAGCCGGCAAGTCCTCCCCTTCTAACGTGATGTTCAAGGGCAAGGAGGAGGTCTGCGAGGTGATGCCGCACTCGGAAGCCGCAGGTGAGTCGCGTTTGTTTTCGCACTTGCTCGACTACACAGCCACCGCCGCGACAAGCAATCACCACGCATTCGTACTTTCGCAATTGTTTTGTCATACCCTCGCCCAGTCCCTACGTTCGGCGGTAAGCCGATCGTATAGAGTGTCCAGCGCAACAAGGTCTTGTCGCTGCGTCGCCAAAGCTCCACGGCTTTGTGGGGGTGCTGAAGCAACAGCGGAAGAGGGCGGGCGGCATCATCAAGCACAACACCAACGCGGTCAAGAACCTTGCCGCCGCGCAAGCCTTCCCCGACGACAACATCGACGAGGGCAGTAGCCGAGAGCCTCCGTGTAAGAAGGCCAAGCAGCCCGCCAAGCCGGCGGCTGGAGTGCCGGCCCGGTGCCGGGGTGGTGATGGGGCGAGGGCGGGCGGTTGTGCGTTCGGGCTGCGGGCTGGCCGCCATGCCGCCGTGGCAGCAGTAGCCGCTGCCGCCACCCGCGAGCAGCAGGCCCGCCGCCGTGGCGGTCCCAGCGGCCGAAACCGGATGTAATTAATTTATTTCGCCCGCCCACTGCCGCGCAACTCGCCGCCCACTGCCGCGCGCCCGGTCACTGGCACAGCCGCTCGCGCTGTCGCGGATTCGGCCAGATCAACGAGATTGTCGGGCTTCTAGGGCGAGATGCAAAAATAGACCACCGCGGATATATCGCGATGACGTGTGATATGCGCTTGATGCAGTTTACTACGAGTATGTCACGGAATGACTACAGACGAGTGTCATTATAATGGTAAGATTACGGGGTAAATACAGGGTAATACGAGCTGGTTTTACGAGGTGGTCCGGGAGGCTAGTGTCACCGTGCACACCCTTGATCAACGTTAAGCCTCCGCAGAGAAGGCTAGACGAAAGCGAAACGCCTTGCTGTCGATGGCCTCGGCGTGGTTCCGGGCACGCGAGGTAAGGCGTGAAGTCTTGATTACAAGCGGGAACGCATGGCAGCAACTCGTCGAGAGCCACGAAGAGAGCGGCTACGTCAACCTTAAAACATGTCATCCAAATGTACTCCTCCTGAGCCCGCAAATGCCGGTCATCATGCTTAAGGTAGTCGTTCGTCCGGTAGGTACGCAAAGGGAGAAGTTCAGGCACTCGGCTGACCGGTCGAACCTCCTCGTAACTAGGCTTTGCTCGTTGTGGGAGCTCTGGCACCGCGAGGTAGTCGTCCTCGCCACTCGGGGATTTTTGCTCCGACACGGCCGCTCTAGGCTAGCTCTAGCAATAAGTCGGGGCGCACTGCGGCTTTCCCGCTGCTTGTCGGTTAATCTGCGACGCGCTGCCCTCAGCCAAAGCCATGTGCTCCGTCTCCATCGATACCGCGTTCACGACCCGTCAATTGGGCCAGCGACGATGTGATGAGCTCGAGCAACAATGTAGACTGGGTATGCATGTTTGCTTGCAGCGATTTGGGCGTCGGGCCGGCGACGAGGTCTTCTCCATCTGGCATGGTGACGCACGGACGTACGGATGAGAATTACACACACGGATGATGAGCCGGGTGTGGTCTTGAAACAACCTGTGACCTTGCCCGCAACATGTTACGGGACAGTTTCTCGCTGTGTGTAACACAGCCAAACTGGAATTAAGATGGCAGGCCCGGCTGTTACGGCTAATTTTATCTCTACTAGTGATGCACACGAAATAAGGGCGCAGCGACGGGTAAGCTAGTAACCCGTACCACTTCGCAACACATGTAGCCGAAAAAGCGGTTAGAAAAGGAGGAAACCCCATAAACTAGTTCAGATCATTACGAGCGCAGTAATCATACTATATAATCCTTAGTCGGTACGGGTGCCGACGCACTTATGCATTACACTTCGGAATTTTTGGCAAGTTGCAACACTCCATGGGGCAGTTGGCACCGCAAAAATCGAGTCCGAGATCATTTCGGTAAGTGTACGTAGTGGCGGATACTATTTACTAGATGAATAACGCTTGTTGCGGAGTAAGTAATTGAATTTCAAGACGACTAGGGTTTCCGTCGGATACACATCGATCATACGTTGATACTTTTTACATAAGGGCTTTCACAAAAGCGCACTACAAAACAGAACTAACAGCAGCTATGAAAGGTTGCCAACAAAAGAGAGACATAATAAGCCTGAAACCAAGGTCGAGCGGGAGGACAGGGAGCCAAGAACCAAGAAGGAGCCAAGAAAACCACAAAGTCACTTAGTCACTCGATCATACGTTGATGTTACGCTATATGCTTTTTCGACTAAGGGGGTTGGGGGGGAGGGGGGGGGGGGGGGGGGGGGCGCCGCGTACAGAGGGTCATCGACCGTGCCGCATACGAGTACCGCCCACGGGGTATTCTTATTTGATCAGGGTGCCGAAAAGTTCCGTTGTGTACTTACAAATTATATCGATGAGCAATCGCATGTCTCATTCAGTGTGTAACGCGACACTCGCTTCTATACACGCATGCGTTTCAACCGGGTAACGTGCGCTACACGGGATCGCTCATGGTACCCATGAGCGACAAAGGTGTACGTTAGCATGCTATCGTTGGCTGCATAAGATTCGCCATAGCCGTGGTGCGACGAATTCTTTTTAAACGAAATTGGGGGTTGATGTCAATCGGGACTCGGCCGGTTCGGTACCTGTAATTTACCCACACGTACATCTGCATTTACACGATTGCAAAAAACTCCATCTTGCACATAGCACGCTTAGTCAAAACATTAGGGTATGTGAATCCCTAATCAGGTTTGGTACCCCATGTCTTGACTCACCAAGCACATTTGCCCTACATGAGCTAGGTTTGCCAAGTTTTTTGGAGCGTAGTGTAGAAGAACGAGAATATTTCTTATAGAAATTGGGGCATCGGCAAAGCGTTTCTATATCCGTGATAATTTCGTGATTACTTCGTCTCATAGTGAGCCAGAAAGGGCATGGCACCGTTTTCAATTAAGTGTGTTCGCACCCGCAATCATATTAGTGGATGCGAGAGTTTGGCCGTTATAAGGTGGCTGCATCATTATCACCGTGAGCCAGCATATATGTATCTAGCGCGTGTGTTATGGAGAAGGGTGTGGCGGAGACATTTCTCCACCACACCCTACGAGCGTTCCGCCCGTCGCTGACGATGCCCGGCGTCGTGATTACGGATTTTGGTTATGTAGGCGGAAATCTGCTAAGCTATGAAATGTTTTCGTGGTTTGGAGCGTTGAGCACCTCGGAATCCCATTGTGGTTCATGTCGGGACTCGGTGCGGTACCAATCGGTACCACACAGTGGATTTCAGCCCCATAAATGGGGCCGCGAAGCCGAAATTCACCGATCGATGCCCCAACAGGCCAACAAACCCGCCGGTCCCCACAACCGACCTCATCGAGATGCGGACATCCGCCGGCGCGTGCTCGCCTACCTGCCCATGGCCGGTGGTTGATTTTCCGGTGTGAAGCATAGCGTCAAACCCGTGTGCGAGGACACGATTGGTGTGCCGGTGCGCGAGCTCCCGCTCGACGACCAAGCTTCTCTCAACATCGATGTGAGGGACGCCGGGACCTACGCGCTACGCACGGATGCGAGCGAGCCAGTTCGTTTTTTGCCTCTCATTCTTCAAAACATTATGACGTACGTGCCCCAATGAAAGATGCGGGTCGGTTCGTTTGCGGGTTTGTGGAGCGCCGCAATGATGCAGTATCTTAAGCAGCGCTAGAAATGATCGTCGTTTTGGATGTTGATGAGGCCCTTCCACGAGTTGTCGTAGGGCTTGGGAAGGGGGCATGGCTCACTGCGTGATGGGGCACCGATTTGAAGTTCGGCTTCTAGAAATCCATGCATTACTTTTGACGCATGAAGTGGGATGGGGTGTTACACATTTTGGCCAACTTTTAACTTTGGGTGCGCGCCACCTACATGACATCCATCGTGCCACAAGGATGTAGTTGGTATGTTCACTTCTTGCGTGATCGCCCGCGAGTGGCCGCATAATACTTATTGATAAACTACAGTTCGGGTTAATATGGAGCCGATCGATGGCGCCCCATAGAATTGCGCTTAATGTCAGCATTTCTATTGTACATTAAATGGGGCGCGCCCGAAATCCTAGAATTCCGTGGTAAATACAGCTATACTATGCAGTGTCTATTTATCAATGCATCCGAGCAATAAGGGCCGAGTGTATGACGTAATATATACTCATCCATGAAGATATGTATACCACTAAACACGCCGAATGTCCTGCCGACACCCTCAGGAATTCCGATGCATGTGCACGCACGCCCATCGGACTTCCTAGATCATAAGGCTCCCGCAGCGCCACAAGCCCCCACTTTTCTCTCTCGCCCCCCTTACCCCTCAGCAAAAAAAACCCAGCCGACACGCTTGTCTAGAATTGTCCACGCAACTCGCACGATGATATCAACAAGCATGTTGCTTAAGGATAGAGAGGCTGCGCCAATCAATCTGCGGAAGCATAGCGGAAACACCAACTTGAAACAGCAAGGGCGATGGACAGAAGCGAGCAGAAATTTGTCCGCCGGTGGGCTCGGCGCGCTGAAACCGGAGAAGGCTTCGGTAACCGTGCGCGTTAAGGGAGACCGCGCGTCCTCAGCAACAAGACCGCTTCGGCGGCGACGCGAATGGCCGAGGGAAATGAGGCCGTAGGGACCGCCCCTATTGCTTGCCGACTGAGGGCGCGTGGCCATACGGCAAAGACGTTCAGCACAAGCAGTGTTTGCCGGCACCAATAGGCTTCAGGAGGAGGCACCAAGAGGGCTAGAGAACACGTATGCTGTCATACGCGCAGGCAGGGGATCTACCAGCGACAGCGATAGCGATAGCGACATCACGGAGATTGACGGTGGCGCGATTCAGCCGGGCGCGGAAAGTCGGTCGGCCAGCAAGCGCGAGCGTAGGCAAGGAAAAGCTTCCGCAGCCGCATGTCGAGGACGACATAGGCGCAGACGACGCAGGTCCGGGTTGGGAGCGCAACGCGGCGCTCGAAGACCTGTTGGAGTCAAACCCGCGGGAGAGCGTGTGCAACGATGACGGGACGGAGGTGGCGGAGCGGATATCGCGTGGCCAAACGTCGTACTGGGCAACCATGCAAGGTCACATACTTTTTCAAGCGCGAGTTCGGTGGAGCTAGCGGTAGCAATGCCAATGATGCGAAGGCCCGCGCACACGCTAGCATCGCGGCCCCCTTGCGAGCCACAAAAAGCAAACGCTTCCATTCCTACCCGAAAAAACGACGAGAAGAGACGGCTAATGATGCATGGCAAGAGGGAAGAGGAGATTTCGTACTAGCTTGGGAACTGCTTGATTCATCGACCCCGGCAACAAGACGCCCTTTCCCTGCCCTAGCCCCTTTTGCCCGAGCCACAAGCACAACAAGAAGATTGGAAAGGGGGCCCCGGGCACCCTCATCACAGAGGCTGACCCGTGGCTACCGGAGGAGGGCAACGAGAGCCAGCGGATTGCCTTCCAGCAAGCCCATTTCGGTGCCATGCCTGGCTTGGGGCGAGCCGTCCGGGGCACATCATGGCGGGACATGGTTACACATCTTATGCACAGTGATCTCAGAACTGTGTCGAGGATCTATTTGTACATGTGACTGTACGCCGCAACAAGGAAAAGGTAAGCTACCTAACACCGACACCAACGATCGATATATATGCTTGCTCGCTATAAGTATTGATGCTACTGCTATATGTGTCGCTGAGATCCGGCGTAAGGGGAAAGTCATCCGCTACAATGTCTTTCAGAAGAAGGGCAACACACTTAGCCTATCTGTGGAGACCTGGGATGGAGATCAATTCAACGTGATAGTGGACAATTACCTGGAGGTGTTGGATCTGGTATACGACAAGTAGCATGAGGCGGTGGCTTTCAAGCATGCCTAAAAGGTGTGTGAGGACTACATCATACTCAGGATGCAGTTGAAGGAGGATCCCGGCCCCAATGTCAATGGGGCGTGAAAGCACCATGCAGACAAGGTCAGAGCTGCCGCCAAGGAGTTTGTGCATGCTCATCTCATTTAGGTGGCAGGTGTGAGCGATTGTCAGGTGGTCTACCTTCACCATATGCAGGTACATATACCGGTTGATCTCGTACGCCGCTGAGGGCGTAGAGCACCTGCACCAACGGGTAAAGAGAGCGCCAACCAATAGAGGGGGGAGCAAGTTGCGGGAAAGCAACGTAGATCCCGAGTTGTGTAGATAGCAAGCCACGTTGCCATCAAGCGGCACAACGTTGTGCATGCCAAACCTGTGACCGAGAGGCGCGCCCACAAGGAACCCCCGTGAAACGGCAGCATGCCTCAAAGGTAAAGCAAGAGAAGCACCGTGCCACACTTAGCATGGTGCTGGAGCAAGAATAGAATGTAATTCCATTACATGTATCTACGGGGCGTGAAAACATCATGTGTCTTACCGCCTAGCATATACCAAGTGATCATGCGACACAGGATAGGCAACGTGGTCGATTGCAGTGCGGTTGGTATCAAGCTGAATGTTAAGAGATATCTATATCCCAACTAGATATGATGTTCATGATGTCATCTGCCACACCTAGCACATGTGTGCCATCGCTCTGCAGCAGCGCCTTTAGGCTCGCGAGGAGATATGTAAGATATAGCTACCATCAGTGAATTCGTGCAGCAATGGCCATATGTCCCGGTTGGCAAACACATCCTCTACTCGTCCCATGCAACGGGGGAAGACGGGAATCGAACCCACTTTGTTGGGGAGAATCAGGCAGGGGAACTCCATCTCAGCAATGTCCAGCATATCACCACCGCCTGCTCCGCATGGCTTGGCGCTATGCGTGAGCATAGTGCGCAGCAGCGCCACCATGATTTCACCAGGATTTCGCACCACGTACGCCGCTCCTTTTAGACTCATCCTTACCTCTTCTAGCCTGAGCATGTTGCCGTAGATGGGAAGCTAGTGAAGCACCGGGACTCCACGCTGCGCCATGTATGCATCTTTTGCGCATGAACAAGAAGCTGCCGCTGCCTGGCTTGCAAACCATGCGCCCATATGCATGGAATAGGGCTTGCTTGGTCCGCAGGTAGGCCAAGCATCGCTAGGTTGGAGAGCTCCACCGCCACCACGAGGTCTTCACCAGGATTTCGCACCACATTCATGTACGCCGCTCCTTATAGACTCATCCATACCTCTTCCAGCCTGAGCATGTTGCCGCAGATGGGAAGCTAGTAAAGCACCGGGACTCCACGCTGCGCCATGTATGCATCTTTTGCGCATGAACAAGAAGCCGCCGCTGCCTGGCTTGCAGACCATGCGCCCATTGAATAGGGCTTGCTTGGACCGCAGGTAGGCCAAGCATCGCTAGGTTGGAGAGCTCCACCGCCACGTGGCACGGCACGTTATCCACGGACACGGTTACATGGTCGCGGGCTACCACCTTCTTGATGAGCTTCAGACCGGCGGTCCGACGAATCCGGGACATGTAGCTCAGTGTCGACCCTGTGAACCATTGTCGGTTCGCTCCGACGGTGTTGCGCCCACAAGAGCCGCACAACACGCCAACACGAGCTCTTGGGACGTGTAATCGTCTCTGGAGACGGTCGAAGGCAAATTGACAGGGTAGGCATACGTCCGTGGTGGCATAGCCCTCATCGAGCGCATCCGACTCGGCTTGAGTTGATCTCTGTCCTGGCCGGAACTGCACGACAAAGGGCCGTCACACAACGGTTAAGGGGGCACCCGGCCTCACACTCATCCTAGAGCGCAGAGGTCGAAACAGCACATTCGCTTCGGTCAAAAGTCCCGTATGGTCAATAGCTACGCGGTGCGCCGAAAGTCCACAGGGCAAAATCGGTCGAACCTGATGTGCTCGGGCCGTGGGCGGGTGGGTAGCTTACCATGGTGAGTCGGTGCACTCATCTCACCCCTCAATCTCGCAGGACGACATCGGCTGGGAAGTCAAAGGGCCAGCAGAAGCCAAACCCTCCGGTCAAACGTCGATTATGGCCCCTGTCAATGCCTTGCCAAATAAGCTATTGTGACCGCGGGGATGCTTTAGCGGGTGGAACGGGCGAGCGCAATTATGGAAGCTAATTTGAGAATGGCCGCCGTTGCGCGCTGCGAGACAAGGCCGCGGCATAGCGGTTGGGGAGGCATATGGGCACACACCAATCCTAGAGCGCACTACATGTCGAAAAAGCACATTCGCTTCGGTCAAAAGTTCCGTATGCATGCATGGTCAGTAGCTACGCGGCACGCCGAGATTCCGCAAAGCAAAATCGGTCGAATCTGATGTGCTTGGGTCATGAGCAGGTGGGTAGCTTGCCAGGGTGAGGCGGATTCGGCCGGATATGTATGTTATACACTCTACACTGTTGTACTATGTACTGCTGGAGCCGACGAATGAGCGAAAAACTAGCGACTGAGGCGTACAAGAACGAGTACAAGGCAAGCGAAGTACGAGTCGTATGAGCACATCGAGTGCGAGTACAAGCGAAGGCGAAGTACTAGTACGAGGACGACGAGGCGACAATATGAGCGACTACGAGGCGATCAGTAAGTGCATGACAATATTACGAGTACCCGTAGGGTGCGAGTAACCTGTACGTACTCCTATATACCAGCAGCAGCGCGAGTGTCATTCGCACCGGTGTCACATGCTAGCGGATTATATCACCTAGCGTTAGATAGAGCGCTGCCTTAGTAGTGTAGTAAAAACTATTAGCAATAGGTACTAGAACCTATTAGAACCATCTAGAACGCTATATGTAGCATGTGTGAGTAACTTCTCGTGTGTGCATAGATAGCGAATGAATATCACCTACGGTCATACGAAGGTGCTAGGAACCTGTCTGTAGTTAGTTGTGTGTTACTACAATAGCGACGGGCCGCAGATTAGTTAGGACCGCTCACGTCGATTTTAGTATTAGAGTCTAGTAGTTACACGCAACACAACGGTAGTATTCATTCGCTATTTATGCACACACATTAATCAACGGGGTGAGAGTGTTATGCACTCTACACTTCTGTACTATGTCCTGCTAGAGCCGACGGATGATCGAAGAACTGGCAACTGAGGCGTCCTCGTAGTAGTACTTCGCCTTCGCTTGTACTCGCACTCGCTGTGCTCGTACTTCGCTTGGCTTGTACTCGTTCTCGTACGCCTCAGTCGCCAGTTCTCCGCTCACTCGTAGGCTTCAGCAGTACATAGCACAGCAATGTAGATTGTATAACATGATCTCTCCTCTCAACGTAGTCCGACACCAGCCGCGAAGCCAATGGGCCAGCATAAACCAAGCCCTCCGGTCAAACGTCGAGTTTGAACCCTATGAGCGCCTTGCCGAAGTGGCGACCCCAGGTATTGTGTAGTCAAGTGGCTGTGCTTTGGTCAGGGACCGCGGGTGGTGAATGCGTTGTGAGCGGGTGCTTGGTGACGACGCAAGGAAACAACCCTCTGCGGAATATTTATTTTTGTAGTACTGTTAGCCCTTAGTGCGGAAGTGCAAGTGTTAGCATCCAACCTGAGCATCTGAAGGACTCTGCTGCTGCATGACTCCAAAGGGATTCATCATTGATGTAGTGGCTTCAGTCATTTGTTGGGTAAGATAACCGCCGCGTTCCCGATTACGTGTTGCGGTTTGTGCGGGGGTTTGTGTTCAGCTCAGCGCGAACCAAATTTGAACATAATACGGATACGGCGCTGCAGAATTAAGATGTACCATGCCCTGCCCCATGCGAATGCCATATCATTTTGTGTGGGGATGCGCACAGCCTCGCCGCGATCCAAAGCTGGATCGAGGTCCGAAACGAGAAGAGAGCGTATAGAGAGGAGACTGCCATGCATCAAGGGCTCCGTTTGTGCGGAATTTTGTTTTACGCGTATATGTACAAAGCTTCCGCAGTTTTGAGAATACACTCCATCGCAAATGGGGCAATATATCAATGAAACAATAATGCAAACAACTGTGCACATCAATGCCTAGGCGACTAGCGAAGATTTCGAGCGCGGGAGGAGGACACATAGAACGAAACATATACACCCCAAAATTAAGGTTGTAAACTGAAAACACTTTTTCCTATACAAAATCGACGGTAATACCAAATATGCGCAATAATTTTCCATCCCACTACATGCGTAAAAGTAATGAAAGTCTTAATCCGTGCGCAGGCTGCACGCCACATGTCGCCATAGTAATTGCCGCCCTGTGGGCATATACCTTCATCTTCCCTCGAGCTAGTCGCCCCTAGTGCCTCGGGCAAAAATGTTGTATATATACAACAAATGATGTATATATACAACAAAAATTATGGGCCCAGTACTATGGGCAAAACTGGCATGATGACCACCAGGGCGTCAGGGGAGGTCCCCCGAGCGCCAAATAGTATACTTAAGTTGACCCGGGCCCGCTGGAGTGCGCCTATCGGCCAGCACAAGGCGGCCCCCACCACCCACCCACCTCTCCACCATGAGGAAACCTATCGAGATCAACAGCCATGTGGCCGCCCATCGAGGGCCATTTGAACCCGCTGCCCTCGGGAGAGTACGCCAACACATGGCCTTGAAGTTTGGTAACGTCGTCGAGTCGGTCGCCAGCAACAAGTTCCGCATCCGGTGGGATGACGGCACAGAGACATGCGAGACCACCAACGTGCTGTAGCTACAACCCACCGATGCTGGCGCCCTGCCCCAGGTGTGTCTCCTCTACCACCATGCACTCGTCTAATACCTTGCCTGGACAGTATGTCGTCGGCTTGTGGTGATTTTGTCGACGTGTGTGGGTGGCGCGGCCGTGCGATTGCGTCTGTCCCCTCGCGGAATTTGAATTTTTTCAAATATTACAAAAACAACTGACTCGCCTACGCCCCGCAGGCCAGAGCACTGTCGACGGTCCCCTTCACGGAGCCGAGACAAGCTATGCCCTGCCTGTCTTCCAGTGGCGTCTTCCAGTGGATCACCCTCTGCGGCAACCTGCACCTCACCTGGCTTCCCAACAAGCCCCACCCCCTGGGATGGATGTTGAAGACGTTGGCCTGCGCCATGACGGGCTGCATCATCCGGATGAAGCTGTCTCTACGCAAGCAACTGATGGCGCTGAAGCCGCTGGCGTCTACCTACAAGGCCACCGTGGCTGTCACTCTGCGCCTGACGGAGCCATGGTGGCACACCCAACGTATCCTGGTGGCGGACTCCTGGTTTGGTTCAGTTGCCACAGCTCTAGAGCTGTACGCACGCGGCATCTACAGCGTCTTGGCGGTGAAGATGGGCCACGCTGGCTACCCCAAGCAACGCCTCATTAGTGCTGTGGCAGGAGCGCGCTTCAACTTCGCGTCACTGCAAAAGGAGCATGATGTTCCTGGCAAGCCTGGTGAGCGCTGCATGGTCTATGCCTCCGCCTGGCAGGATACCCAACCCATGCTCCTTGTGCATAGAGCTCTCATTGCAGTGCTCCTAGTCCCTTTGATACTGAGACAGGTGACGGACCCTCTGGAGTGCCCCGCGCGTTTGATGAGGGCTGGCGCACAAAAGGCACCAAGCGCACAGCTACGATGTACTCCGCTCCCAACCCTGAGAACAACCCCAGCAAGTTCAAGGATGGCAAAGAACGCGCCAAGCGTAGGCAGTGTGTGGAATGCCGCCGCAACCTGGTCCGTAGCATTTGCTCTGACTGCGGCGCCCATGTGTGCTCATCCCTCTGCACCCGCCCATGCTTCGCCAGGCATGTTGCAGCCCACCTGCAGGCGGATGGATGGGCCAGGATTGGACCCGCCAACCCTCCCACCATCAACACCAACCGTGTACTGGACATGTAAACTCATCCCTCTGTGTAATCCTATCTTTCTGGGCATTGATGGTTATCATTATATGAGTGTCTTGCATTTTCAGAAATATTTTACGTATTTTTTGCATTTTTCTGTCTTTTGTCGATAATTTATCGGCCGCCGTCGACCTCGACGATGGCCGCCACCCCGCCCACTGTACCAACATCCCATCTTCCATGGCCAATAGGGACCAAAAGGCCCGGGAATCATGGTGGTTTGGGTGCGGCACTCCCCCTGGGTGATAGAGGAATCAGCGCATAAAGTTTTTCGCTGAGATTATCGCCGAAATCTGGCCGATATCCCGATTTTAGGGTTTCCAGATGACGGTCCAGAAACCATGTTAGGGTTTGTACTCTCTACCGCAGCTAGAGAGATGAGTTAGCATCAACATACTGGAAGGACGAGGAAAAACGATTAAACCTTGAGTGTGATATGGCCGGTCGACGACATGTATCTGTTTAGTGAACCCGGGTACACCAATCTAGCGTTAGCCGGAAAGCATATGTCCACCATACGCCATCGCATTTATTGTGCGACTATTAATGGCGGCTAGCTCGAGGGGAGATGAGGATATATGCCCACAGGGCGGAAATCAGTTTGGCGACATATGGCGTGCAGCCTGCAAACGGATTAAGCTCGACCCGTTCATTACTTTTGACGCCTGTAGTACCGCCTGCTTTCTAATTTCGCCCCCGGGACAAGACTGACACCGGTGAAACTCTTGCGGCGTCTACGACGGCCGGTTTGGCAGCGATCCAGTTACGGACGAAAACATTTGCTAGGCGACGCTCCGTCATAGTGCCGAAGCATTCTGCAAGACTAATTAGAGGCCCACGAACCGCCTGCTGTACAGATGGCAGCGCAGGTGGGAAGTACCAGTATGTATACAGGTACTTCGTAACTGTATGTCATACCCGGAGCCATCATCGATACAGTACCCTGATGTGCGGATTGATTATGTGCTGCTTTTGCTGCTGCCTGAACTGCATCATATAGCGGCTATATACGCCGTTGTCATCACCCCTGCAGCTTCGAGAGTTCTCTATCCACGTGTGGCGACTTCCACTTCCGACCAGGGTCCCTCGATACACGGCGCGCTGAACACTCCCTTCTACTCTGTCTGTGTGGTCCTGAGCGCCCGCACTTTGGTTCCGCGGCCAGGGGGCTATCGTCAGCCGTGGTGGTGACGGCGTCGCGCTCAACGGGGTGATCCAAAGCGTGGGCGCTGCGATGGCCGCTCCTGATGGACCGGTGCAGAAGAAGCTGAAGTATGGCACCGAGTCCTCCTCGGTGGACAAAGAAGTCATAGACGCATTGGACGAGGCGGAAGCCTCTCAGCAGAAGTTGGACAAGGTGCACGGATGGCGATGCCCCTCTGAGTACCCCTTCCGCAAACCCCTAGGGCTCGTTGCCTCCTTGTGTGTCAGCAACGGAGCTTCCCGTAGCTGTTGTGTTGCGCGGCGCTTGTGGAGGTGGATCAGAGAACGTGCCTCCGGCATCGTTGAGCACTGCTGCACGCGGGCGCCATCACTCCCGGCGCCATCGTCACCGCCCATGTGGGCCTCATCACAGTGGCATGGAAGATACCCAGGCATGTGGCATGCGGGCCCGCACCTCTGCATGTTGTGGTTGACTCGTAGGCTATGTGCTGGCCTGCTGGCTACGCCTGGCATGCGCGCAGATAAACCAGGAGTCGGAGGAGGAGATCCTGAAGGTGGAGCGCAAGTACCAGGCGATGCGGCGCCCGCATTATGTGAAGCGCAACGCGATGCTGCTGAAAATCCCCAAGTTCTGGGGCACCGCGCTACAAAACCATCCTGTGCTGTCGCCCCTCATCCTGGAGCGGGACAGCGAGGTCTTAGAGTATCTGACAGACGTGAGGCCCATTACTATACTGTCTCCCTCAACCCTGCTTACCTTTTACATCCCCCTTGGCCACCAATCACGAGCACGAGCACGACCCGCATCAGCACCAGCACCAGAGCCACTGCACGCGCACCAGCCCTGGCTTGAGGATACCAGCACATGAAGCCTCTGACAGGCGCTTGCCTGCGTCAGCTGGACGTGGAGGACTTTGAAGACCTCAAGACGGGCTTCAGCATCTCACTCACCTTTGCAGAAAATCCCTTCTTCAAGAACAGGACGCTGGTGAAGAAAGTGTGCTTCGACGCCGAGTGCGGCATCATACGCACGGAGTTTACACCCGTGGAGTGGGCCAAGCCGGTGCGCCTGCCCGCCGGATGGAGAATGAACCTGATCCTTTGCCTGCTTAGAGGCTCTGATGATCCCATGTGATGCCTCTGCAGCACGAAGAGGTCTTCACGGACGACAACTCTGGCTTGATGAGCTGGTTCCTGACGACTGAGTCCATCCCCAGTGCGTCATGCTTGCCCGCTCAGCCGGCCCCATTGATTACGAATCACATAGGCCAGCAGTAGTTAGCAGCCGCGGAGCAGAGGCATGTAGGTATTGCAGCTAAGCTCCCTGCGTGGGAGCATGCAGGCGACGTGGACGAGGTGGCGCAGCAGATCCGCGAGGACCTCTTCGTGGAGCCCATCAAGTACTACAATGGAGACGTGTCAGTGATGGTGCGCATGCTCCTCCCCCCTCAACCCCACCCCCTTCTCTCCCGGATTGTATGCTTTCAAACAGAGTGATGGCAGGCGATAAGAGAATGCCCACACCGGCTCCCACCCAATTATCCATACAGTGCCCCAATCTTACTGATTTGCTGCTGGCTGGCCAGGAGGAGTTCTCTGATGAGGACAGCGATGAAGATGGGGGCAGCCTGGAGGGGGAGGGAGAGGGGGGAGTGGAGGGGGATTACAGTGAAGACGATGAGGGAGAAGACTGAGGCACGGACACAGGGGAGGCAGGAGGTGGACGCCGTCCGTGTCACAAGGCATCATTGCGCATGTTGTGAAGTGTTGAAGTTGAGGGGGGCAGTAGAGGCTATGCAGTGATTGTTTATGACACGCATGGTCGGACATGCAGCTTGGGTTCAGGTAGTCTGTAAGTGTACAATGCTGGATTTCCCCACGGTGCTATATTCTATGCCAAACTGTGGCCAGAGCAAGCAAGCATGGCTGCTGCAATACAACGAATGTGTGGATAGGTGAGGTATGAGGGGAAGGTCGGATTGGGGCACCCGAGAGATGGCCAACAAGATCAAGACCTGTCTCAATGCCTGGCTCCATGCAACCGACGGAGGCTGATTATGTGTTACCAAAAATGTTTTGTGCCATGGCATATATCCTGTGACGGCCGAGTCAGGGGCATGCAGAAACAATACCAATGTCGTGGGAGCAAGCAATTTATCCGATCCCAGAGACAGGATAGGTACACTGTCCTCGCACACTTGCTGGCCGGCTTACAGGATATATACTGCTTATGCAGCGGCCATCGTCGCGTGTGGGAATAACTCGGGCATGTGGGCGGCGGCCAGGAGGAGGTTGTCCACCCTCTGGCGGTCGACTTGGTGGCAGCACTTTGTGTCCAGTGCAATCTGGCGGGACGCGCACAGCATCATCGTTGCGATGCCGATGCTGGTGATCTCCTGCAGTGAAAAGCGCGTGGAGGTCAGAGATGGCTCATCAGGATGCCAGCAAGGCATTACTGGGCTGATGCATACGGCTAGGCCGCATATGCACTGGGCGGCAGGATCTCACATGGCAGTCGGATGTGTCCAGCTCCGTCAGCTTCGGGAGGGTGGCGAGCTGCCGAAGCCCATCGTCCCTCACGCCGCTGCCAGACAGGTTAAGGCTCTGGAGAGACTTCGCGTGCGTGATTGGGTGAGGAGCTATCCAGGCCCGCAGGTCGGCGGGTTTCCCCGGCGAGCAAGGGTTGTTCGGTGGCTGCAGCGGGTCCGGAGAAGAGGGTGCGCTGAGGTGGACCCAAAGGCATCCGGCCAGGGATAGGTGCTCCAGCGTCTGCATCGTCGCCAGGAACGAGAGCCCCTCGTCGGTGACGGTCACACAGTAGCCCAGGTCCAGAGACCGCAGGCCTGCGAGGGCGCAACCACATGCGTCTAATTCAATACAATCACCCGCGTGGGCAGGCCCTCACTACATGGTGATGGGGCGTTACAAAAGTACAGCCCCTGCTCTGTAATTGTAAAGCGCGGCTGACGACGGCAAGAAATCGGAGCAGGCCGGTACGCGCACCTTTAAGGGCCGACAACCCCTCCAGGGAGCGGTCGGTCACGCCAACGTTGCAATTCAGGGACAGCTCCTCCAGGTGCGGCAAGGCTTGTCCCAGGCGACAGATGCTGTATCCCGTCAGGCCTTCGCAAGCCGCAAGCCGCAGGGTGTGGAGGTCACGCAGCCGCGGCAAGAGTTCCGACAGGGTGCTGTCGGTCACGCCGGTCACGGACAGGTCGAGGTGTCGCAAGCGGCTCAGGCACCCAATCTGACGAATTCCTGCGTGGCCGAGCTGTGAGCAGCCCCCCAGATCAAGCGATGTCAAGCCACAGAGAGCCGTCAAGTGAGAGACACCGGTGTCGGTAACGGTCGACACGCCTGCCAAGTTCAATACCGCGAGCTGCGGCAGCGCCGACACTGCGGCGATCGCGCTGTCACTGACCGTCGGAAGGTCCTCCAGCGATAGCGAGTTCAGCATTCCCCCTCCGCGTCGCACGAAGAGCTCCACACCCGCGGATGTGATGCTGGAGCAGCTCGAAATGTCAAGCGACGTCAACAGCGGCGGCGATGAAGCGACGTGGCTTGCCGGTAAAGTCAGCGCGAGGAGAGCGACGTCTGTGACGCGCCGGCAGCCCGACAGGGAGAGCGAGCGCAGGCGGGGCAGGCCGGCCAGCGCCGCAACCCCGGCGTCGCCGACCTCCTCGCAGCCGGCCAGGACGAGGCTATCCAGGCCACCGAGGGTAGCTAGAGACGTCAGCAGTATAGTATCGACTCCTCCCGCGCAGCGGCTGAGGTCCAGCCGGATCAGGTGCGGGAACAACTGGGCGACGGGCATGTCTTGAACGCCGGCGTACTCGTCGTACGAGGGCGCCAGCTCCGTGACCGCACTGTCCGCCAGCGCACGCCACTCCCGGCACACCAGGCGAAAGGTGCACACAGGCGAGGGCGCCCCGCAGCGGTCAGGACTGTCGCGCTGCGAGTTCAACACCTTCTCGAACACGTCACTCGGCAGGGTCGCCCAGGGGCTGCTACCAGGGCGCGGCATCTTGGTAGTGGTGGTGGCTGAAATGGGCTGGTGGCACTGATAGCGCTGCGCGGCGGTCAAATTTCTATATCAAATTTTGCCTCTGGCAGAAGAGCAGCCGCAAACACGTTTCCTGTCCAGCGGCGCGCGATATGTTGGAACTTCACCCCGCGGTCCCGCACGCTATTGTCTATCCGCTCTCTGCCACCAAGTAAATCGCACAACAATTCACCTGCGCCACCTATCCGGTGACCCGCCTGTGCGTGCAGGCGCGGGAGTGGACAAATGCCGCTGCGAGAACAGCTGACGAAGTGGCGTGTGATCTGAAAAAGAAGTGGTTGGTCTGCCGACGCACATCTGCCGTCGTCATCGTCGTTACAGTGATGGGTTTGGTTACAGGGCGTAGGCAAAGTACCTGTACTACTGGCGGCGTCACAGTGCTACGGGGTACGGTAGCGACCGGTCGTCACAGCGCTCGCTACCTGTACCGGTAGTCCGTTACCAGTACTGGTACTGGCGGCTTGCGCATGTGTTGATCTTCTAGTACTATGGGTACTGAAGCGGGGGATGATTACTGGCCTTTTTTATATCGCCTTCTGCTGCTAGCGCTCATGGAAATAATTAATATTACTGGCCTTTTTGTATTAAGGCGGAAACTCCGTTCGTTTATTCATGAAATGTTATTAGTACCGGAAACACCGCGAATATGTCCGGATTCATTCGTCTGCGTCGTGCGACCTGTCGCGACCGCCAGTTCCGTTCGTTTGTTGAACGGCGTTAAAGACCAGAAATTTCGTCTACGCACGGTCTACGACGATTTGCGTAGACTGTGCGTTTCAAAGTTGAGTCTGGTTTTGCCAAAAAGGTCGCGCAGGCTGTTTTACACGGTCAAGAGCCGAAATTGGCAGGATGGTTTAGCGTAAGCGTGGAGGGAAAACGGAGTCAGGGGGGGCGCTGCGTGGAACGCAGCGAAAACTGGAAGATGGCAGGCTCAGCTGTTCTGGCTGCTTTTATGTCTACTCGTGCTGCACCCAACAAGGGCGCAACAACAGTTGCTAGTTCCCGTACCACTGAGCAGCACTTGTAGCTAAAAAGCGGTTAGGTCAAGGATGGAAACCCCATAAACTAGTTTAGATCATTTCAAAGTTGAGTCTGGTTTTGCCAGTCTTGAGCGAACGTAGAGAGCGGAGGATTGACGGAGAAGGGGTAGCGCCAAGTCATGAAGGAGGCACTGGGAAGGCCACCGCTGCGGAGTCCTGTTGGACTTGGAAGTGGCGCGCGGAGGGGGGCGATGTGTCCAAAGAAGAACCACGCGCCAGGAGAAGGAAGAACGTTGGGGTCGATGTAGTCCATAACGACATCAGAGTTAGTGGCCCAACCGCCTTGGTAGCGGATGTGGGACAGTGGCGCTCCGATGGCGTTTGCTGCAGAGGCTGCGCCCTTGCGTAGACTGTGTGAAGTCCAGGAAGTGCCAGCATGAGGGGCAACGTTGACTAGGTTGACTGCTGTAGACAACCAGTCTGACATCGTAGCCGCAGTCCAAGGTTTTGACTGCTCAGCCACATTGACAGCCCAGAAGTTGGAGGCAACCAAGCCAACAGTAACCAGGGGGACAAACTGGACGTTGTCGATGAAGTGGTGCAAGAGACGTGCCACTCGAGGGTGCTCGGACACTGGAAGGAGAAGTACGCGCAGGTCGTCGGGTCCCCGCCGGCCAGCGCGACCCTTCTCGCGGTAGATCTGCAAGGTGATGTTGTAGGTGTCGACATGCACATCTTGCACTCGACAGGAGACGCCAGTAAGGCCCCTGGCAAAGAACAGGAAGTTGACAACCGAGGCCAAGAGGGCTCGGTAGTCGAGGTGGGACTCTGGGTAAGGAGCAGACACAATTAGCTCGGCCTTTGAGACGAAGCGGTAAGCTACATCCGCAGGCAGAGGGACACGCAAAGGGGCAGCGTCCAGTCGGCGCTGACGCAACATTAACCCACGTCTTGCTGAAGTGAGGTGTAGGCTGTCCTTGGCGATCGGGACGAGGTTGTGCAACTCGAAGAAGGTGTTGATGGCAGACAGGTAGGGCTGCAGCGATTTAGCTGCGATGTGCCCTCGCTCCCCGATCCAGGCAACGTACCGAACAACAGTAGCGGTAGTCGCTTCCAGCGGGCTGATGTTCTCGGAGTCGTGGCAGAACTCAGCGAACTGAGACAACCTGCCGGCGTAGCTCTTGAGGGTCTGAGCGCTGAGGGAGCTGGAGAGCAGGTCGAGCGTTCGCTGGCCTAGCTCGTCTGAGCCGAACGCGTCCTGCAGTCGAGATCGCAGTGACGCAGCCCATGGAGCGATAGCTGCGGGTTCGTCAATTACGTAAGTGCGTCGTTTTACTGACAGAGTTCCACCGGCACGGCTACTGTTTGCAAAGTACTCGGCAGCAACGGTTAGGTTCCCGGCGGTTGGCCGGTAGTTGCTGGACGGGTTTGCACTAGCTCCAGTACGGGTTTGCGGGGCTAGGTTCAGGTAAGAGGGCCGCCCCGCGCGCCCTTCGCGCTCGTAGCGCCTTTCACGTGCGTAACGTACACGCGCGAAACTTGGTCGTTGCGAACCGGTTGTAACACGTAGTGTAACAACCGACGAACGCAGAGATGGGGTTGTAAGAAAGGCGGATGGTTGAGCCGCCATGTGCAGGCGTGCGGATGGTTGAGCCGCACTCGGCTGTAGCTGTAAGAAGCGCCGCACCGAGGAAGGTCTAAATGAAGTCTGTAAGGTGGGGGGGTCAGGTCCTGATACAGGGCGCTCATCCCGCCGTTGAGCTGCAAGGGTGCGTCTTGCGGCGGTCACCGAAAGGTGGCCTCGCAAGGCTCCAGCAGCTCCGACGAAAGGCGCCCCACACCGTCACTCGTGCTCACCTTCGCGGCCACGTCCACGTCCGCCGCCACGTCCTCGCCCACGCCCGCGTCCTGCAGCTGCAGCCGCTACTCGAGAAGTAGCGGTCGCCTTGGCGCTGCTGGCAACGGTCGCCTCGAAGACACGACGCTCGTAGTCCCTCATGAGGTCCCCAAAAATCGCAGAACCCAGATGCTCCGAAACAGGCTGAAAATGCTGGGCTCGCAGCACGTCCAGAACACCTTGGTCACCGTGCACACGCTTGATCTCATTCAGCCTCCGGAGGAAGGCTAGACGAAAACGAAACGCCTTGTCGATGGCCTCGGCGTGATTCCGAGCTCTCGCGAGGTAGGGGGTGAAGTCCTGGTTAGTGGCGGGGACGTAAGGTAGCAGCTCGTCGAGCGCCACGAAAAGTGCGGCCATGTGGGCCCCGAAACACGACATCCACAAGTACTCCTCCTGGGCCGGCAGACGCCGGTCATCCTGCTTGAGGTACTCGTTCGTTAGGTCGGTGCTCAAGGGGAAGAGTCCAGGCACTCGGCTGACCGGTCGAACGGCCTCGTAACCAGACTCTGCTCTCTGCAGTAGCTCTGGCACCGCGAGGTAATCATCCTCGGCACTCACGGATTTTGCTCCGACACGGCCGCTCTGGGCTAGCTCTAGCAAGTCGGGGCGCTCTGCGGCTCCCCCGCTGCCTGTCGGCTGTCCCGCGAAGCGCTGCCCTGAGCCGGAGCCATGTGCCCCTTCTCCATCAACAACGCGATCACGAGCCGTAAATTGTGCCACAGCTGTAGCCAGCTCTCGCAATAATGAAGACTGGGCCCTCATATCTGCGTTCAGCGACTCCAACGTCGGCTCAGCGACGGGTTCTTCTCCATCTGGCATGGTAACGCACGGACGTACGGACGAGAATATCACACTCGGGTGGCGAGCCGGGTGTGGTCTTGAACAACCTGGGGTGACCTTGCTCGCAACGGGTTACGAGACAGTTTTTACATCGCTGCGTGGAACGCAGCGAAAACTGGAAGATGGCAGGCTCAGCTGTTCTGGCTGCTTTTATGTCTACTCGTGCTGCACCCAACAAGGGCGCAACAACAGTTACTAGTTCCCGTACCACTGAGCAGCGCTTGTAGCTAAAAAGCGGTTAGGTCAAGGATGGAAACCCCATAAACTAGTTTAGATCATAATTCGTTCGCACCAGTACTGGTGTGAATTACAAAAAGGACAGTTCCCCAGAATTAGAAAATCAACACAGCAAGCCGCCTAAAAGCGGCCCGCATCCCGCATAAGGCGGGATGGATGAGTGATGCGCGCACGGTTCAGAGTCCGGGCCACGCGAGCACGTGTGTGTGTGCACCAGTACTGGTACCGGTAACAGAAATAAATACGACAGTAGCTGCTACCCTAGTACAGGTACAGATATACTGTAAGGATACCGCGCAAAACGCACCAGGCACTGGCCTGGGTACCCACATGGGGATTTGTGTGGTTCTTTTGTTTTTTTTTCGCCCCCGGAACAGGACTGGCACCAGTGAAACCACTGGTGAAACCCTTGCAGCCTCTCTACGACGGCCGTTTATAGGCATCAATCCAGTTACGGAAAGCCCTGGGTAGGCGACGCTCCGTTATAGTCATCAAGCAAAATGCCGAAGCATTCTGAAAGACTAATTGGCGGCCAGTGACGGAATTTCCAACACTGTTGGCTCACCGTCTAAAACACTGCCATCAAAATACCCGGCACTGACCACGAAAGGTCCGCCCTACCCGTTTGGGCGTCGGCCCATTCGAGTAATGCGAGTTGGGGCAAGCCCCAACCCGCGGAGCAAAGCATTTCGGGAGTGCGATACATGTGCAACAAAAAAGGCAATGTGAGGGAGGGCCCGACGCCATAGCTGGAAAAAATTTCCCATTCCCAGTAAAATCCAGGGCGCCGTGAATGAAGGGAGGTAGGGGGGGACCCCGCCCAAAATAAAGGCAGTTAAGTCCTCAGGTGTTGACGCAATAACCTGACTACTAATAAAATCCCTGAACTCCGGAACTAACAACCCAAAATTATGGCGGTGATACGTACCCCCACCGCGGGCACTCCACCAACATATGTTCGATAGTCTCAGATTCACCTCCGCCACATGCAGGGCAGTGTTTAAGGAACCGCTCAGGCATGGCATGAATCCGGGCCAATCGGCGGGCAGTGGGAAATACTCGGGTGCGTAATTGTATCATAATGTGCAACCCGGCCACAACCCCGGCCACAACAATTTGTGTGGTACATATCAGGGTTGGGCTGCAGTATCTACTGCACTGCAGACTGCAAAAACTGCAGCATGCAGTCAAGCTACTGCACTGCAGCCTGTAGTACTTCCCGAAAAGGGGCTGCAGTGCAGTTAACCAAAGTGCCCCACATATATGCCCTTCTCTGTCCCTGAACGGCTCAACCGGTGAGTGATGGAAGGTGGAAGTGCTCGGAGCTACTTACAGTGGGTGCAGCGAGCCGGGCTCGAGCTGCTGGGACTAATGAAGTGAGCAAAGCAGCTGCGCGGGCCGAGCCTATTAGGATGGGCGGGGCGCGCGCACTAGCGTGCTGATACTTGTTCTGTAATCTACGATATCTACAGTTCTAGTGTCTTGTCTTGCTCGGGTCGGATGTGAAGTCCGGACGCGCGCGCGCCACGCCATCTACGTAATGATATTGGTATCTGTATATTGCCAGAAGGACCTCTCAGAGCACATACTCCAACAGCCCCCCTCGACGGTACACCGGGGGTTCCAGAACGGAACCCGTGTGGCGTCGTCACATCCGGAGTGTGCTCACCACCCCATAGCAAAGCGGGCGTGCTTCTCCAGTGCATGACGAGGCACGCACCGCACGCCTGAACGTAGTCCGTGTCTACCGCCCCCCACGGCGCCATGGCCCTCGCAGCAGCCGGGCGGTCCTCGCCGAGATTTCCACCTACCCTCGCGTTTCCGAGCACGCGAGGCCAATACCTCCGCAGAAAATCTTCCAGACCCAGGCCCGATGCCGCGGCTTGCGCAACCTGCGCCGTGTACATCCTTCTGAGCAACCTACCGCAGGTTGGATTACAATCATTTCCGAGCTGAATGGGCGGGGGGGGGGGGGGGGGGGGGTGGGTCTCACCAACGTCGGAGACACCCACGCACGCCATCGCGTCCTCGAGACTAATGTCCGCTCCGTGACGCACGAGATGAAGAGGGCTACAACATCCCCAGTAGAAGAGCAACACGATTGTGCCTCGGTTGGCGCTGACAGCGGGCATGCCGATGTCCGCGCCGGAGGGCACGAAAACCAACGACTGCGTGGCGGGCATCATCGACTCACCGAGTTGGAGGAAAGAATGAGCCTTCTGTATGATCTCGTTGAAGACGTGTTGGAGCTCCCTGTAGGGATGTAGGCCATCTTCCGTATCTAGCAGAACAATGCGCAGCGACTCCTCTAGGGGAATTCGGCACTTGAAGCGGGGTCTTTAGGGCCTGAAAACAAGGACGGTCATCAATCGACTTAGAAATTTGCGTGCATGTATTATTGGAGTGGGACCGCGTTGGGGGGGAGGGGGGGGGGGGGGGGGGCGCTCGCCTGAAAGGTGCATGAGCATCTGGCTCCGGTCTCCAATGCGAATGAGAGGATTTCTCTCGCCGGCGAGGAAGAAGTCGGGGCAAGTGAGCAGCAAGTGAGTATGCAACGTCGCCATCTTCGTGCCGAGTTCTTCCTCGACTACGAAGCTGAGTTGCTTCCTAGCTAAAAAATCGGCGTTCCCCACAGCGCACTGCAGGAAAGGTTCTTGCCTTGGCGGCGCAGTCTTGGCACCCTGAGTAGCCAATCTGACACGATACCTGGGGTCGACGAGGTCTCGACGGTTAGCAGTTGTAACAGACAACCGAGGAGTAGTCTTGTGTCGCGCGACGAGGTTCGCTGCCCTGAATGGAAACCGCGAGTCCTCGGCTCCTGTTGACGTCGGCGCCCGCACAGTCGACGCACTCGCAAGGCCCAGTGTGTGTGTGTGTCTCAGCCGCTTCGGCTGTATGTACCCGGCTTTGCAGCGGTCCTGGGTTTACCCGCCGTCGCCTGTGCCTTAGGCAGGAGACGCTCACCCTGAGGACGGCTGCGTGCTCCTTTTTGGCCCCAACGCGGAGGAGCCGCACTGTGAGATTCAGATGTGACATACGGGTGACGAAGCACTACTAGCGACTACTAGCGACTATTATTTATCCGTGAAGGCTGCTGCTGGTGGCGGCACGTCCATCCAGTTACGTGCGAGTACATCCGGCGTTATTGCCGGCGGGCGATAAATCCTTTTTGTAATCATTCTGGTAGTCGTACTAGCCCGGTGACGTGTTACATGGCACTGACGTATAAGGCACAAGGTTGTCCGTGTAGTACCGGGTAGTACGCGATATATTAAGCCGGTACCGGGTATCTATCTAGTACGAACCCGGGCGCGATGACGAGTCGTCCTGTGGATAACTACGACTATTAGTACATGGGAGCGCAAATCGCAGCCGTACGTATTTGGTAACACTGGGGAATTTTATGTACATTATAGCTAGTACTGCTGAACGGGCCTGCCAGCCGTCCGATCAAAGGTCATCACATGGGCGGTTTGGCTGCCATGTTTTGCCTAAGAGTGCTCACGTTACATAAATATTCGCGAGGGGGAGGGCGGGGGCAGGCATCAGTTTGCCGAAGAATGTTTGAATTACAATATTCGCGACAGCTGCCGTCGAGGCATGTGGCGGGCGGGGGCGGGGGGAGGCGGGCGGGCGTGGTCCCCCCCCCCCCCCCCCCCCCCCCCCCCCCCCCCCCACCGCCGCCCGCCGCTCCCGCCGGGGGAGTGAGGGGAGGGGGGTAAGGGGGCGGGGGCTACTGCTTGTTCTTGTTCTTGCGTGCCCGGGGGACCCTCGCTCCGCTTCGACGATCTCGCTGCCTCCGCCTCCGCCTCCGCCTCCGCCTCCGCCTCCGCCTCCGCCTCCGCCTCCGTCTGCGCCTCCGACTCCGCGACCGTCAGTTTCTTACCTCGGCGCTTCTTCACTGGCCTCTTCCGCTTCTTGTCATCCGTCAGTGTCTTCACCACCCCGGGAGGCTGTACCCCGGTAAGCTTGTATGAAGACCGGAAGAACCCCCGGCGGGCCGAGGGACATGCGCAGAAGTGCGCACCGACGGCGTGTCACCCGCCATGCGGGTCCCACGGGCTCGAAGGCTCCGCGCCGGCGGGTCCTGGCTAGGTTGAGACGCCTTACGCTTCGGCCGAGGCTGAAAGTCGTCCTCAGCGTCCTCGTTGGCTGCAGTAGCGAGACGACGGGATGTAGTCCGAGCGCTCACAAATGCCGGGTTATGCTTGCACGGTTGCCTTTGCCCACCCTTCATGCCCTGACATAGCGCGCAAGTCTTACCTACAGCTTAAAATGAAGAGTGACGGGCAACGGCACAAATCACGTACACACCTTTTGCTTTGTAACTTTGGCGAGCATCTCTGCAGTCTTGCTCTGTTTCGGGCGACGGGGTGCGTCGCTCGGGGCAGCCTCTGCGCTCGGGGTCTGCGGGGCCAACGAGCGATGGCGACTTAATTAGCGTGCCGTAAAAGTATCAAGGTGCGCAGTGGCAACAAAGGTGCAGCGCGGCCATCCCACCTTGGCGACAGCCGGCGCCCCTGTCGATACCGGCTGCGGCTCGGCAGCAAACACGCGAGGGGGTGCGTCGCTCGGACCAGCTCCTGCGCTCGGGGTATGCGGGGGGGGCAACGTGCGATGACGACTCAATTAGCATGCCGAAAAGTAACTGGTGCGCAGCGGCAACAAAGTTGCAGCGCGGCCATCCCACTTTGGCGACAGCCGGCGCCCCTGTCGATGCCGGCTGCGGCTCGGCAGCAAACACGCGAGGGGGTGCGTCGCTCAGACCAGCTCCTGCGCTCGGGGTCTGCGGGGGGCAACGTGCGATGGCGACTCAATTAGCATGCCGTAAAAGTAACTGGTGCGCAGCGGCAACACGGTGCAGCGCGGCCATCCCACCTTGGCGACAGCCGGCGCCCCTGTCGATGCCGGCTGCGGCTCGGCAGCAAACACGCGAGGGGGTGCGTCGCTCGGACAAGCTCCTGCGCTCGGGGTCTGCGGGGGCAACGTGCGATGGCGACTTAATTAGCGTGCCGTAAAAGTATCAAGGTGCGCAGTGGCAACAAAGGTGCAGCGCGGCCATCCCACCTTGGCGACAGCCGGCGCCCCTGTCGATACCGGCTGCGGCTCGGCAGCAAACACGCGAGGGGGTGCGTCGCTCGGACCAGCTCCTGCGCTCGGGGTATGCGGGGGGGGCAACGTGCGATGACGACTCAATTAGCATGCCGAAAAGTAACTGGTGCGCAGCGGCAACAAAGTTGCAGCGCGGCCATCCCACTTTGGCGACAGCCGGCGCCCCTGTCGATGCCGGCTGCGGCTCGGCAGCAAACACGCGAGGGGGTGCGTCGCTCAGACCAGCTCCTGCGCTCGGGGTCTGCGGGGGGCAACGTGCGATGGCGACTCAATTAGCATGCCGTAAAAGTAATTGGTGCGCAGCGGCAACACGGTGCAGCGCGGCCATCCCACCTTGGCGACAGCCGGCGCCCCTGTCGATGCCGGCTGCGGCTCGGCAGCAAACACGCGAGGGGGTGCGTCGCTCGGACAAGCTCCTGCGCTCGGGGTCTGCGGGGGGCAACGTGCGATGGCGACTCAATTAGCATGCCGTAAAAGTAATTGGTGCGCGGTGGCAACAAAGTTGCAGCGCGGCCATCTCACCTTGGCGACAGCCGGCGCCCCTGTCGATGCCGGCTGCAACTCGTGCGGAGCGCTTCGAGGGGGTGCGTCGCTCGGACCAGCTCCTGCGCTCGGGGTCTGCGGGGGGCAACGTGCGATGGCGACTCAATTAGCGTGCCGTAAAAGTAATTGGTGCGCGGTGGCAACAAAGTTGCAGCGCGGCCATCCTACCTTGGCGACAGCCGGCGCCCCTGTCGATGCCGGCTGCAACTCGTGCGGAGCGCTTCGAGGGGGTGCGTCGCTCGGACCAGCTCCTGCGCTCGGGGTCTGCGGGGGGGGAACGTGCGATGGCGACTCAATTAGCATGCCGTAAAAGTACCTGGTGCGCAGCGGCAACACGGTGCAGCGCGGCCATCCCACCTTGGCGACAGCCGGCGCCCCTGTCGATGCCGGCTGCGGCTCGGCAGCAAACACGCGAGGGGGTGCGTCGCTCCGACCAACTCCTGCGCTCGGGGCCTGCGGCGGGCAAGGTGCGATGGCGACTAAATTAGCATGCCGGAAAAGACACGGGTGCGTAGTGGATTAGATGCGTGTCGAGTAGTAAACACACCTGTTCAAGTCGAGGAGGCGATGGTGATCGGGGTGGTTGCACTGGAAGCAAGACGGGCTGCCAGTGGTGCTCCACCACCGCCCCGTCGAAATGAGGGACAGGCCCTGCCGGGTGGTTGGGTCTGGGGTCGGCGTTGCCCAAGCACGTCGCGCAGCGGAGTATGCGGGCTTGCATAAGCTGCGGGCGTCCAGCGACCAGCACGCGGAGGCACCCTCTGCAAGTCCCGGAACATGGGGATATTGTGCCCTGTGTGGCGCGAGATTCCGTCGACGCCGTCACACTCGACCATAACAACGGCGTCCACGGCTCGGGACCACGTGATGTCATTCCACGTGACGTTGTTTGGGGGGGCGTTCTGAAGCATCTGCCTGGTATGAGGGTTGTCCCGTTTCGGCACCACATATGCCCACCGCCAAGGACCCTGACTAGCCGTGAACTTCGTGCGCGCCAAGTCCAGGCTCCGGGAGATCTGCTTTGCGCCCCACCACGACATGCCCACTCCCGGCGGGAGCAGGTCCCACGGAACGCCGTCGATGAGGCAACGCAGAAAACTCATCTTCCCCCTCCTCACCGGGCCCTCGAAGGGGGTCAGGCCCAGACCAGTCACCATGAACCAAGGCATCCACACCAACGCGAATCGCCGCAACTCTGGGGTCTCGACACGAAGCGGCGGCGGCCTATCGAAGGCCTGGGCAACGCGGGCGCGCCAGAACTCTCGGCACACGACGAACACGAACGCGTGGCCTCCCAGTCCAGCGCGCATGCAACACGAGTTCGCATATTTACCATCATGTTGGCTGACACGACCACGAAGGACAGCGGGCATCCGTGCCATGTCTGTGGTGCGCAGAATCTCCCACAAGGCATTCTCGCAACCAACGTATTGGCGCTGGTCCGCATGTACACCACCCGATGGGAAATGATAGTAGCTGTCATATAGGAAAACCGGCGCAACTGCACGCCCGTCACGAGTTGTCCATACCGCGATGGCGAAGTGCCCGCCCGCTTCAGTGGACTTGGGAAACGGCCACGGCTCTGGCCGCTCCCAGGCCCTCGAACCCAAGGGATACATTATGTGGAACCAAAAAACAAGTACGCCTTCGGGGGCCGGGTCTCGGCGGCCACATGACGACTCATGCCTAGACACAAAATTCGGAAAGCCTCGCCTTGAGTAGTCCATGCTCGCACGACAGAAACGAAACTCCACGCCAGGCGGCGGCGGGCATAAGCGCAAGAAACCCTCCAGGAAGGCGTAATGATACTCGATGTCAAATTTATGGAACTCCCAATCTCGGAGCCACTTTCGCATCGCATAGTGCAAGTTGCCGTATTCCTCGCCGTGCAACGACTCAGGCTCGGGCCATACCGAGCACCAGTCGTCGAAGTTCTCGTAATTGGGGTCCCAGCCGCGGCGTAGACGCGGCTCAACTTGCAGAGGTGGGCGCCCGGGCTGGGCAACACGGGGCGCCGACTAAGTACTTGCAAACAAGAAATTAAAGAAGATTTAGGCGCACGGCTGCAGGAGGGCCAAAGCAAGGCAGTACCTCAGGCGTGGCTGGGCGACTCGAGAACCTCGATAGCCGGGGACGCAGGTGCCGTTGGCGGAGCCGGCTCGTCCTCTTCCGAAACCCCCCCGTCCGAACTGCGGTGATATTTGGGTTGGGTAGCGTCGTACAGCGAGTCTTGAGAGACAGACGCACCGCGTGCGGAAGAGTTGGTCACAGTCGATTGCGAGGCACGCGGCTCAGGCGATCTTTCCTCATGCCCACGTCCGGCTACGCCCTCAGCCGGTTGTTGTACAGAGGGCTCCGCGCTGTCCTCGACTGCCCACGAAGGGTGTAATCGTTTCTGGTAAACCGGAGAAGGGGTCTTTAGTACGCAGCAGTCCATGCAAGTCTTACATACGAGGGTCATATTGGAGACCATCAGGTTGGGAATATAGGTGGGCAAGACAGGGGTGGTAACCTGCATCTGCCGAGCCCCGATGTTCACGAGGCGCAAGTACTCCGCCTGTGCTTCCTCAGCAAGTTATTTCCCCACGTTTGCGGTTACCATGTAGTCCTCGAGGTAACCTTTGTGTTCTCCTGCGTCTTGCCACTCTTGAATGGCAAGTTGGACGTACTTCAGGTGCTCTATTTTTCTCTCATGAACTATGTTCTTGGCGCGCTCGGTGAGCCAATCGTTTTCGACCTCTTCCTCAGTCTTTGGCGGAAATGCGCTGTGAAGTTCCTCCGGAATAGGCGACAGCATTTTGGCCTTGCCTTTCTCCACCTGTGGGTTAGATGGTAGTGGGTTAGCTGGTCCTTTGCCTTTCGCCGGGTCTCGGTGGATGGGGTTGACTACCTACGCGGCAATGTTTTGTGTCAATTTCACGCGCAAACTAATTCGCCAGCCGGGACATGAAGGAATTACCACTCCATGCCTGACGAAACAGAGACAACTAAGTAAAGGCGGGAGGGGGGGGGGCGTACTGCCACATTCGGCAGTCCAAATGTTGCGGCCCAAGAGGTACTCGGGCCTGCCTCGTCGGGTGGGGGTACCTGTCGCACAAGGTTGACACGACGATATTTGTGTTTGGTTCCCGCCATTCCGTTCCGAAGGAGGACATAACGCATTCGAGACTACCCAATAACAGCACGCGGGGTGGTTGTGGAAGGTGGGGCGCAATGCCACGGGCGCAAAAACACTTCGCGCAGCCTTAGAGGTACTGGGTCATGCGTCGTCCTTTGTTGGAACCTGTGGCGGGGCAGATAGAATGCAAGGGTGTTAATTCATGAACCACCATGCCCCCCCCCCCCCCCCCACACACACACACACACATCCCGTGTATTCCACAGGTCTTACCGTGCGCATGGATGTCTCGCCTTTAGCCTCCGAGCCTGTGGTATCCGGTACGCCCTCACCCCGGCCTAGTACGGGCGCATGTCCTGAGGGTGTGACTGCCGACGCGCCGGCTACCTGCCCGCCGCTCTCGCCATCGTTGCTATCGCCAGGCGTAGCAACCAAACCGGCTCCATCGCCAGCTGCAGCCAAGCTGCTCGGCAACCTTTCTGCCGCTGGCGGGCCTTGACCCTGACCCGCCACTGGCTGCGTGTCGGCCTGGCTACGTCCAGCGGCCAGGGACGCCACGTTGCGCACGCGACGGGAGCGTCGGGCAGGTCGAGCAGACACAGCCCTTGGCCGAGAGGGTCGGGCGGGCCGGCTGGCGGACTCTGGTGAGGGTTGTCGCATGCGGGGGGGGGGGGGGGGGGGGGGGGCTGTGCTAGGCAGCTCCAGCGGGATGGGGCCTACACCAGCCTGCACGGCAGTAAGTAAGGGCGTGAGCTGCGACTCTCGATAGGATGTAGGGCAGGAGGGATAGGGACGCAGGGACGTAAGAGGCGGCAGCATCCCTACTCACCAGCCGTGCAGACCTACGCCGAAGGTAGGCGGAGTCCATTCCTGTCACGGATCCGGGCGTCTCCGCCCGGAAAGTTAAGACCCCGCAGGCAAGTGAGTGTCGCGTGGGGTCCTTTCCTATGAACGGCTGTCGGCCACGGTTTGGGTTCTGGGGCGGCCTTGGCGGTGGTGGAAAGGTAGTGGTATTGCGCAGCCCCCCCCCCCCCCCCCCCTCCACTCGAGTGGGCGGGATAAGGGACGGCGGCGGCGATGGCGAGTATACAGTACTTTGCGCTGTATATGTATGTCTGTAGTACATTGTTTGGCGCGCGAGCTAGTAAATTGTCCCATTTTCAGTGAGTCAAAAGTGGAGTATAGTGGCCTGCACCGTTTACGCTATAATATTGCCCTTTTCTCCAGTACAAGTACCGTGTTAAGCGCGGTTAGGCGAACCCCGTTTCGACGAGTGTAGATCAAGAATACGTCCACAAAGCTGCAATTATGAGCGGCGCCCGGGCCGCCGCCAACAAGGGCACCATGCCCTTATTATGATAAAGGTACTGCGGTGTATGTGGTACTGCCGCAGTCGTATACAACATATAGATACGGAGCCGTGGGGTCAAAACAACGCTAAAATGGTCGCAATACCGAGTGAAATTTCAACACAATCAAGAAGTGCATGGCCGCCACTTTTGCGAATTTCGTCGCGAAAATCGCTGCGGTCATGAAATATACGATGTACTATTTCCGACGCCTTTCCCCCAACAGCCCAACACAAACGGGTGGCGGCTAGAGGGCCACCCCGTCCCGCCCCAACGTAGATTGAGTATCGTTTCTATAGATCCCTACTTCTTACCTTCTCGCCCCTCCTCGTTGGCTACTTGGCACACTGCCTTTGGCGTGTGACGACGGAAACATGGGTGTGGACGAGACATACCGTCGCGTGGGGCCGGGGTAATGTGTCGTTTCCGAGTAACGTATTTGGACCAATTTCACTGGATATTGCGATTTTTCCCTTCCTATCACCAATAAGAATTGCGGGTTGTCCTATAGCGAGAGTCGCTACGGAAACCGATTCCGAATATCCCTTTAGGGTTTTTTGTTCTTGCAAAACCAAAACACTCCGCTATGGGGGCGGACAAAACCCGCCGCGGAAATATTGGGCCGCCAGTATTATCTTTATTCGGCTATTTATTCGGTATTTTTAATCGGTTTATATTCAGTCAGAATTACAAACTACGTCCTATCAAGTTTTTATCAAATTAATGGGGGACGATAGGCCATGCAACTATAAGCACGGATTCTCAGGGAAATGGGGTGGAATTAATGTACTGTAATGTGATGGGGCTACAGTACATACAAATTATGAATTTTCATCAGGCCATCAGGGTTGCATATGCTCATGAAATCGTCATGTGTTTCAGATTTTCGAATTTCATTCTTGGCGTGCTCTTGGCGCCATGCAAAGCAATCGGTCATTATTGACCGCCATGTGGTGTCACCGATACCAAACATCTTGAGGGCCTTCTGAATTGAGCGGCCATAGGTCATGTTTGGGCTACCCCCCAAGGGCGCTTTGCGAGGCACCCATGGTGGTAACATGCGGCGGGGTAGACGCTCAAAGTCCATCCGGCTGACATGTCTAGGCTAGCCGAGTTGCTGCCGGGCTATCTAGTAGTCAATGGAGTAGACTCCCAGCTCCTTGCACATCTTCTCCGTATTGATGTGGCATCTCCAGCTGCCGTTACGTGTGACCCGTGCCATGATCCACATGCATTAAGCGTGGAGAAGGCTTAGACGTAGGAACAGAGCCTCAGTCAGAGACCAACACTCACAACCATCAGGGAGATGGAGAGGACGGCGATAGGGTAGATGCCTCGCTTGGCACGCGGAGAGGTGCTGATGGATGCGAACAAGCACTGCCGGGGAAAACTCCCAGATTCCTTGCTTGCCTGCCTTCTGAATCAATCTGCCAACATCAGGGCTATCGCGACAACAAAAACATTCGGACGATTTCCGGTAAATGGCGCGTACTTTTGGACTGTCGTTCTGTCAACTATAATTGTTGCGCATAATCGCACAGGGACTGTATTTCCGCCTATATATACCTGCTGTATCACATCCTGTCACTTACGGGGTACTTTTGCTTTGGTAGTGCACACCGTGAATCCCGAAATCTGTAATTGAAGGTAGCTGATGATGGTGTTTTGATGGATAAGTACATGTAATACGTACACATTATTTTGGGACCCAGGAAACGTTCGCTGTGAGACACCTATCATCAATATTTTGGGATGGCCGGCGCTTTTACGGTCTTCATAGCAGAAAACTCCCAACCGGGTACGAGGCTGTGACAACGACTTGGCCAAAAGATTTTTGTCTGCACTGCCACAAAAGCTGCCGGCAACCAGCATCAATACATTGCGTTCGATGAGGCATGCGCAACAACTGCACCCAAAAGCTATGAATAACACGCGTTTTCCTTTTTCAGCAATTGAGAGCTTGGTAATCCGTTCATTCGACAAACATAGACGTATTGTATGAGGGCAGTGGACCATGATGAGTGACACGGCATTGTAATGGTATTCCTCATCAACATTGATCATGTGCCAAAGGCATTCAGATGTACAGATGCGACACATACAAAGCAGACACAAAAAACATTGCAAGTCAGCTGTGTACCAGCAAAGGTCTCTAAGCGCAACTCTCTGATGGTGGCGGGCCCAACCACATGCACTGGGTTGACTGCCTTGCTCGGCCCGATGTACACATTTGTGGGAGTCCGATTTTAGGACTGGTGCATATATGACGAGGATGACGAAGCTTCTCGAGCAAGCCAATCTTGCTTAGTAGCCAATGCTCTTCCAGCCCTTCTTCTGCAGCGCCTCACGGATCGCCTTGATGCGCTTCCGGTTGATGTCGAAGTCGCTGTCACCGATGCGGGATGCGCTGCGGTACTCCACCAAGCTCCTCTTGTCTCCAGGCGGGAAGTAGAACTCTACGTCGTCAATGAACTATAATGCGCACACCCCGTACCCTCAGTAATGCTCACCACAACAGGCGCAGCAATAGCGGCAGTAGCTGTGTGTAGGGCAGGCTCACCCCAAAGGTCGGGCTCTCAAACTCAGCGTACAGGTAGTCCCCTGTCTGCTTGACGACCTTTGGGCTGTACTTGTCGGGGTGGATGCTCTCCACCTGACCAACCGAACATCACATCAAGCTAAGCATGAAAGCCATAGCCAGTGGTATCCCACATCAAATGCCACACCATCCACACATATGAGTCCGAGCTGGGATCCGCACCACTTCCTTGAGCTCCTTCATCGCCTGCTTCTGGTCCACCGGCTTCTTCCTGCCGCGGCCCTCCTCGGGGTTGTAGGTCCTGCACACACGTCGCATCATGAGACACCTTGTTCCGGCGGTGGCATCCAAGTGCTACGATGCTGGGCGCACAGTGGCCACACAGCCAGCTGCGCTCCCTCATGCAGTGCAACCCCAAACAGAGGGGTTCGCAGCATCTGTACAGCATCAGGGCAGGAGCCTGGCTTCATCGCAGATCAGAGCGGGGGCACGGCCGGACAGCAGGCTGTTTGCGCACCACTGCGGCACGTAGTGCGCGGGGTCGTTAGCCTCCTCGGCCGTGGAGATGCAGTTGGGGTTGGGCGGGCACAGGCCCAGCGTCTTCACGCCATTGAACTCCTGCAGCCCGATTGAGCTTGGGCGCGGCGCGGCGCCGAAGTTGAACATCGCCCCCAGTGTGAGCATCCCCGTGCTGTTGAGCAGCAGCTCACTGCGATTGTGGCGGCACTCGAATGGTGAGGGGCGTACGCAAATACAGGCCCCGCCTCAAAAACACAGAAAATATGAAAGCAGGGAGCGCGGGGGGGGGGGGGGGGGGGGGGGTCTAAATGCGCGTCTCGCGATCGTACGATATAAAGCAGCCGGGCACTACGAGGAAGTGGGTCACGAAGAGACTACCAAGCGCATGACCGAAGCCTTGGTGCGGGGTCTTACCGGCGGGTGGACGCGGTTGCCTGGGGCTGGGCCTCCTTGTCCTTGTTGGCCGCAGCGCGGACCAGCAAGGCGGTGCGGCGTGCGGCCGGCGAGCGGCGGGTCGGTGCGGCCGGCGCAGCGATGCCCGTCAGCAGAGAGGGGGTGGACAGAGACATTGTGTACCGGGACGGGGGAGACGAGGAGAGGGGGTGCACGAGGCAAGTCGGTGGCTGATTCCGAATGGGGAGGCGTAGTGTTGTCCTGCTGGTGACGGGAGCGACGATAGTGATCGCGATGGCAGGAATCCTGGCGCAGTTAATCTCCCCGGCTTGGCCACGCCAGCCTCACACCTTATCCAATAACCCGCCTCCCCATGGTAGTATAACAGGGCGGTGAAGCCATAAATAAACTGCTAAATACTGCGTTCTGGGATAGAAAATCGGATGAATTTAGTTTTACAGGGCAAAACATTTATTATGATGACCCGGACACGACGACGGTACCTGTACATCCCTTATCGGCTCGGTAGAGCGGTCGTCTCGTATGCGAGAGACCCGGGTTCGATTCCTGGGCGATGTATTTCGGCAATATCGGCCCGGCGTGTCCCGGGTTTACTCGGTTGATGCATTAGCCCTTCGGGTTCGAATCAGGCAATGGGCTACTGGCTATGCCAGACCGACTGCAGTTCGCGCACGAGGTCAAGTGCTGGGGCGGCTTCGGCCGATGTCCCGGGGCGAACTATACTTTAACTTTACGACTACGACTGATGGCTACTACGCGGCGGTACAGGTTTAGGGTTTCGTATCTGTAGTCCGCCAGAGGTGATTATTTATGGGCGGCGGTAGTCTATCAGATGATGAAAATCCAGGGGTGCAGGTACGGGTATCTGAAGTCCACACTAGATATAACTACTTTTAAATATAAAATGATCCTGCGGTCATGTGACCCCAAAAGATAACGCTGAACAACAGAGAAAAGCTGGCAGCGCTTGTTTGCCGGTTAGAAATCGACGGCAACCGGGGCGCGGGAATTCGAATTCGGGGTGCGGGCCGACCCTGTCATCTGTCAATTGACAGTCCCCAATGTCAATGAAGGTTGCACGGAAATATAGAGAACAGCACGTGTCCTCACTCTTGACATCATTGTCAGGCAGATGGGTAGTTGTACTAATAACGAAATTATACCGGAATTACATGTTCCTCAATGGAATATGCGAAGTGCAATTTCACAGCCCGCGCGGGCGCAGTATGCGTACGATGTAACGCGAACTTGATAGTGCGGCATCAATCGCGCTCTTACAAAGTGCAATAAACATTCGCAAATACATAGTCCATGGCACCCGACGTTGCATTCGTTACTCTTCGCTCCAAATTACATGCCCGTGCAAATAATGTATAATGTCCAATTCTCCAATCTATCCACTCTAGAGAGACATTATCGCACGTTCGATAAGATGGATTTGGGAATGGGTTTTTCTAGTCAAAGAAATACCCAAATTTTCCGCATACGGAATTTTAAGACAAGAATTTATACGAATATGAAATGTTCAAAGAATGCCAGTTTTAGAGGCTTTTCGTCCTACACTCAATGGCGCCATCAACGCAAAACATTATTTATGTATTTGGCGAAAGGCATCATTTGCCCATATGGTCTTTGCACTATTGCCACAGCAAGCAAATTTCGGTGGACCAAGTATGTTCAAAGTGAAAGAAGTCGGAGGGAGCGCACGGCGAGTAGGCGTACGCTACACTCTCGTTCCCGGTGCCGTGCCTTAGCAGCTCTTGTGGAGGCCGCTGCACATATCTCTCAAGAGTGAACAAAGTGGTGAATGATAAGGACTTGTTTCCGGTCAACTTAGGATTTTTTCTCGGAGCAAGCCCGTCCAAGCTTAAAAATTGGTCAGCTTTGGTCAGCTTTGGATCAATTCCGGATTTTTTACTTGGCGCAATGTCATAGCAAGCCAGACCAAGCTTCGGAGTGCATGTAACACACACACACACACACACACACGCGCGCGCGTGCGTGCGTGCGCCCGCACACACACACACACACACACACACACACACACACACACACACACACACACACCACTACAAACCACAGGCAATAATGCGGAAAACTGGGTGCATGGCGTTCAGTTGCTGCGGCAAATTGACCCGGGCGGTTAATAACATCTTTAGTCAGCTTTCGGTCAGATGTGGATTTTTTGCTTGGCGCAATGCCAGAGCAAGCCAGTACATGCGTCAACTTTGGTAAACCTACTTCGGATCAGCTGTGGATCAACTTCGGAATATTTTTCTTGGCCCTATGCCATACCCAATCCAGCCATTGCAGGTAGTTCTATCTTCGCTTAATCGAACATGAACACAATCTTTACATATATGTGAATACGTGCTGCATGGTTGTCCATTCCATTTCTTGCAAATGGTGATGGGCTGTATGAAATAGCATATCACATATGCACTACTGTTGATTGCAGGGCAAACCCATTGAAGTCATATATTTCGTTTCTGTACGAGGGTCAAATTAGATATAAATGCGGTGCCTCAGGAAGGGGATACAAGCATGTCTACAATTTCTGAAAACCGACGTGTCATAGTACTCCGATTGAAATTGCATTCAAATTATGTATATTTGGATGAATGCTGTGCAAACCATGTCTTCCCAGAATGTGTCTGCTATGCCAATGAAAGAATATAATTATGAAGTAACTTTACAGTCGAATCGGTGATGCGTCGATTTTTTAGAAAATTTTAAAATAACGGGTTCTATATCACTGGCCTGCAGTTCCATGAATTGCATTGCCAACGCTTTGAATTCACACCAGTACCGGCAGTACCAACAGTACCAGCAGCGAGTAGCGAGTACTATTACCAGCAGCGAGCGTTCGCATTGCCAGCGCTTTGAAGTACGAGAGTTTTGTTCCATTTCCAGCAGCGAGTAACGAGTACCAGTACTCAAAGCCTCCCAACCGTGAGATCGTAATCGGACGGCTGTGTAATTAAGGACCATGGGTGGGCGGGCGGGTGGGTGGGTGGATTATAGTACTTAGTAGTATATGCCAGTAGATAAGCGCTTTAGTCATGCACCTATAGGCCCGATCCGCTTCACTATACGGGTACCCGTAAGGCAATAAAGCTCACCGCCGAAAAATCGACGCGTCGCCGGATGAACAAAATGGAGGACCGTGACGGTACGCATAATGGATTGAGTTTTATCATCATCTGCTAGAAAGACATATACCTGATGTATGTTCCAATCTGCCGAATTTGTTCTGAGTTGCGTTTTGTTGTGTTTGGTCAGCTTTCGGTCATATGTGGATTTTTTGCTTGGCGCAATTCCGGAGCAAGCCGATAATCCAAGCCTCAATTTTTTCCGACTTCGTCAATTTTTGGTTTGGTGTGGATTTTTTGCTTGGCGCAATGCCGGAGCAAGCCAGTCCCGGCTTCAACTTTGGTCAGCTTTGGATCAACTTTGGATTTTTTGCTTGGCCCTAGGCCAGTGGCAGGCCAGTCCAGGCTCCGGAGTTCAGGGAACACACACACACGCGCACGCGCGCGCGCGCACGCACGCACGCACACACACACAGACACAGACACACCCACACCCACACCAACCCCCCCCACACACAGAGACAGACACAGACACACACCCACACCACCCCCCCCACACACACACACACACACGCACAGGCGCGCGCGCGCACACACACACATACACACACACGCGCGCGCGCGCACACACACGCGCACACACACACACGCACACACACACACACACACACACACACACACACATACACACAGCATTTCAAACCGCGGACAATAATGCGGGAAAATTGGGTGCACGGCGTCCATGATCAGTTGTTGCAGCCTTGTCGCCCGGGCGGGGAATAACTCTTTGGTAAGCTTTCGGTCAGATGTGGATTTTTTGCTTGGCGCAATGCCGGAGCAAGCCCGTCCAGGCTTCAGCTTTGGTAAACCTACTTCGGATCAGCTGTGGATCAACTTTGGAATATTTTTCTTGGCCCTATGCCATACTTAATCCAGCTAGTGCAGGTATTTCTTTCTTCGCTTAATCGAACATGAACACAATCTTTACATACATGTGCACACGTGCGGCATGGTTGTACATTCCATTTCTTGCAAATGGTGATGGGCTGTATGAAATAGCATATCACATATGCACAATTGATTTGCAGGGCAAACCCAGTGAAGTCGTATGTTTCGTTTCCGTACGAGGGTCAAATTAGATATCAATGCGGTGCCTCAGCAAGGGGATAGAAGCATATCTCTGAACTATGTTTTGTCATAGTACTCCGATGTTGCATTCAAATTATGTATATTTGGATGAATGCTGTGCAAACCATGTCTTCCCATAGTATGTCTGCTATATCAATAAACAATAACTATGAACAGAATGGAGGACCATGACGGTACGCAAAATGAATTGAGTGAAATTTCAATCTGCCAGAAAGACATGTGCCTAATGTATGTTCCAATCTGTCGAATTTGCGTTTGTTGTGTTTGGTCAGCTTTCGGTCATGTGTGAATTTTTTGCTTGGCGCAATGCCGGAGCAAGCAAGTCTAGGCTTCAACTTTGGTCAGCTTTGGTCAACTTTTCGTGAGGTTTGGATTTTTTGCTTGGCCCCAAGCCAATCGCAGGCCAGTCGGAGTGCAGGCAACGCACACAAACCAGCCACTGCAAACCGCGTGCACTAATGCGGGACTACTGGGTGCACGACGTCCATGAGTTGCGGCCTTTTGACCCGGGAAGGGAATAAGGTGTACATTAGTGTTTACCGGTCTGAAACGGTAAAACTACCAATACTACAACAGACTGCGTGCCTTTCCCAAGGGCTAACACAGTTGAGGACGGTGTACGATGTTCTAGGATTTTCCGGTGACTGTGTGGGACACAGCTCCAAGGCAATCCCGGCCTTTCAGCCCCAGTCAATATGTTATGTACTCTACACTGCTGTACTTTGTACTGCGGGAGCCGACGAAGGAGCGAAGAACTGGCGACTGAGGCGGACGAGAACGAGTACAAGCCAAGCGAAGTACGAGTATGAGCATTGCGAGTGCGAGTACAAGTGAAGGCGAAGTACTGGTACGAGGACGACGAGGCGACAGTATGAGCGACTGCAAGGCGACTAGTAGTGCAGGACAGTATTACGAGTACCCACATGGGGTGCGAGTAACCTGTATGTACCTGCGTACCAGCAGCGGCGATTGTCGTACGCTATGGCGTCACCTGTTAGAAGATGATGACACCAAGCGTTAGATGGAGCGCTGCCTTAGGAGTGTCTTAGCAGTAGGTACTAGAACCTACTGGAACCATCTAGAACGCTATGGCATTTGCTATAGCAATAGTAGCTAAATATTATATCACTGTGCTGCGGACAGACGAAGGTGCTAGGAACCTGTCTGTAGTTAGTTGTGTGTTACTAAAATAGCGACGGGCCGCGGATTAGGACCGCACACGTCGATTTTAGTATTAGTCTAGTAGTTACACGCAGCACAAGTGGCGGGAATTGGAATCAATACGCAGCGTACGGAATGACGGAAACCAGCGACTATAAATAGGCCGGCAAAACCACCGCCGGGCCAGTCACCCAGGTTACCGGCATTCCGGTATTGTAAGAATACCTTTTCCCAAATCTCCGCTCATTATTCCTGGCCGTGTGGAATAACGATCCAATGGGCCCTCGGCTCAGCTCCTGCTTTAGGACTAATCTATGGCTAGACGACTATTCAGCCTAAGTCCTAAGGGGGCTGTAACACTTGGTTTCGGAGCGGTGACCGGAGCACATGGTTCCGGATTCCACAAGAGAAGCGGCATAGCGACGAGAGCGAGAGGCGAGATAGGGACAGAAGAAGACTTCAGATGTCAAGGATCCTATGGCGGGGACGCCCACCGAGGATGCGCACCGGCTTTGATAGATGGAGTCAAGTTCGACGTGGCGAGAACGATGTAGCGACGATGAGGAGGATGCGACAACGAGCGAGCGAATTTATGAACTAGCGAAGGGACGAAGATCGCGAGTACCAAGGAGCAGCCGAACGTTCGATCTGAGATGTGTAACGATGACGCTGCAAGCTGCGAAGCCATGAGGGCGGAGCAACGTGCGACTCGCGACCCCAGCTACAGTTCCGACGACGCGAGTTGGCGATGGCGCGACATCAACCAGAACCGACCTGTATCAGCCGTTGCCGGCACAGTAGCGACTACTGGTAACGAGCTGGTATAGCGAACGAGAAGAACCGCAGTTTTTTTTTTTTTTCTGCGATGAAGAATGAACATGCCACACGGAAATCGAACTCAGAAGAAGACGAAGACAGAACAGCTGTGGTTACCGGTACAACCATGAGGTGCTGGTACGATTAATTTCGTACGCGAGTACAAAACAGCTGTAGACTCAGATTCGAGGGGAGCGCTGCGAGATTTATGACATGAGCCGTCAGGTGAAAATCCTGGGTGACCACGGCTCAATGTCCGGGCGCGCGCATTTCTCTCGACATGATGCGGTATGGCGGAGGAGACCCTGCTGCCTGCTGCCAAGACAGAAGACTCGACGACGGCCAACGCGACGATGGCGCAATGGGAGCTGCGGAGAGGCGACCGAGACTCGGCGCGTTACCTGCCTGTACATGCTGTATGCTGTACGGTACCGAACGAAGCGCGTCGTACCACAGTGGGAGACACCGCGAAGCGGCGACTACGAATCTACTACTGTGGAGGCCAAGAGTGCAAAATACAGGAAAAACAGGAGGATATTTGCACAAGTATGTCTACGACTCAATGCATCAGAACCAAATACAGTATCACCGGTATGGGACGGAGGTATTGTACTGCTGCGATGAGAAGATGACTACGACTACAAATGGCGAGGAGATATTCGGTATGGGACGGTTATCTACTTGCGGAAGTACTGTATAAGGTACTGGCCGATGATTCCCTCTACCAGCCCTGCTACGAGCTTTGACCGACATCGAGAGAAGAAAAATCCGTGGACTACATGAGACTACGGTTCAGCGATGGGCGACTGCGAGCACGAGAGCTGCTACAGGTAGCGACAAATGTCCCACCTACGGTATCGCGAGCAGCGATGACACACCATTGACTTTCTCCTTCGCGATGAATATACCGACGCGCTGCGTGCCAATGTCGACACCGCTGAGATGCCAAGATGCGAGCCTGCTAACTCGGCGAACTGCGACGCAAGAGCCTTTGGTATGAGATCTTTGACCACGACTACGCGAGTGTGCGTTCCGATGGCAACATGGGGGCGATGGCGCACACGCTACGAGTGAATGGGGACTTGCGACAGTTCGACGCGACGAGGCTGAGCTCGAAGAATGCTGCATTTCTGTGGCTACCCACCGAACGACACCTATCGGTGTCATTGGTGGCGATTTGCTGCAACTTGCTGCACGACCAGATGATGCTCGACTATGAGGATTTTTTTTCCGAAGGGACTGCCTCTATGACGAGTGTCACCACCTGTACATATCTGTACATATTCTGGCTACGCGACTCTATACAACGACGACCGAGTTCTGCTGAACGTACTGGCGAACAGCGCGGCCGCTGTTCATTAACAGGGTGAGAGTGTTATGTACTCTACACTGCTGTACTTTGTACTGCGGGAGCCGACGAAGGAGCGAAGAACTGGCGACTGAGGCGGACGAGAACGAGTACAAGCCAAGCGAAGTACGAGTATGAGCATTGCGAGTGCGAGTACAAGTGAAGGCGAAGTACTGGTACGAGGACGACGAGGCGACAGTATGAGCGACTGCAAGGCGACTAGTAGTGCAGGACAGTATTACGAGTACCCACATGGGGTGCGAGTAACCTGTATGTACCTGCGTACCAGCAGCGGCGATTGTCGTACGCTATGGCGTCACCTGTTAGAAGATGATGACACCAAGCGTTAGATGGAGCGCTGCCTTAGGAGTGTCTTAGCAGTAGGTACTAGAACCTACTGGAACCATCTAGAACGCTATGGCATTTGCTATAGCAATAGTAGCTAAATATTATATCACTGTGCTGCGGACAGACGAAGGTGCTAGGAACCTGTCTGTAGTTAGTTGTGTGTTACTAAAATAGCGACGGGCCGCGGATTAGGACCGCACACGTCGATTTTAGTATTAGTCTAGTAGTTACACGCAGCACAAGTGGCGGGAATTGGAATCAATACGCAGCGCACGGAATGACGGAAACCAGCGACTATAAATAGGCCGGCAAAACCACCGCCGGGCCAGTCACCCAGGTTACCGGCATTCCGGTATTGTAAGAATACCTTTTCCCAAATCTCCGCTCATTATTCCTGGCCGTGTGGAATAACGATCCAATGGGCCCTCGGCTCAGCTCCTGCTTTAGGACTAATCTATGGCTAGACGACTATTCAGCCTAAGTCCTAAGGGGGCTGTGACACTTACAGCCCCCTTAGGACTTAGGCCGAATAGTCGTCTAGCCATAGATAGTCCTAAAGCAGGAGCTGAGTCTAGGGCCCATTGGATCGTTATTCCACACGGCCAGGAATAATGAGCAGAGATTTGGGAAAAGGGATTCTTACAGTACCGGAAGCCGGTAACCTGGGTGACTCGCCCGGTGGTGGTTTTGCCGGCCTATTTATAGTCGCTGGTTTCCGTCATTCCGTGCGCTGCGTATTGATTCCAATTCCCGCCACTTGTGCTGCGTGTAACTACTAGACTAATACTAAAATCGACGTGTGCGGTCCTAATCCGCGGCCCGTCGCTATTTTAGTAACACACAACTAACTACAGACAGGTTCCTAGCACCTTCGTCTGTCCGCAGCACAGTGATATAATATTTAGCTACTATTGCTATAGCAAATGCCATAGCGTTCTAGATGGTTCCAGTAGGTTCTAGTACCTACTGCTAAGATACTCCTAAGGCAGCGCTCCATCTAACGCTTGGTGTCATCATCTTCTAACAGGTGACGCCATAGCGTACGACAATCGCCGCTGCTGGTACGCAGGTACATACAGGTTACTCGCACCCCATGTGGGTACTCGTAATACTGTCCTGCACTACTAGTCGCCTTGCAGTCGCTCATACTGTCGCCTCGTCGTCCTCGTACCAGTACTTCGCCTTCACTTGTACTCGCACTCGCAATGCTCATACTCGTACTTCGCTTGGCTTGTACTCGTTCTCGTCCGCCTCAGTCGCCAGTTCTTCGCTCCTTCGTCGGCTCCCGCAGTACAAAGTACAGCAGTGTAGAGTACATAACACAATATGTCAGATGATAAATTCATTTTCTCGACTGTGTTGGCAGCCATCTCCTCCTGCACATATCACAAAACCACATAATTAGATCAAGTACTCCATGCTAGACTTTACTCATGATGTAAGCCTAACTTGTATGAACTTTTTATGAACTTATCACACTAATGTACGTGGATGCACATTGTCAAACTTATCATACACATAACTTTGACTCAAGATTATCCACTTCCATAATACAAGTACATACATACAAAATTCTCCATACTACAGCATGTCACGCAACGCCGAGGGCAATGACGATGCTGAACACATGAGTAAAGGGCATCGATTAACATCTGTGGTAAAAGAGAACTAGTCACATCGTCCGGTACCCAATTTGTGACCATATAGTCGACTCAACATTTTCGTACATAAATTTGACAAAATATTGTCCACTTTCATACAACTTCATAAGCACCATTTGTCATACTGCAACGTGTCACGCAACAACGAGGACAATTATGATGCCAAACTTATGATTAATGCGCATCACTTTTTCGTAAAAGAGAATCATCGTTCGGTGCCTTGCCAGGGGTAACTAAAATTCCCGATAATAACTAACCATATATATATACATTTATTCGGACTTAGAAGATAGTACGCGCAAGGAAGGCACAAAAACAGAGACAGACAGCTTCGTGAGGACTCCGAAGACAAAAAAGAAACAAAATGAGAGACAAACAGACAGTTGCGCGCGACACAGAGCTGCTCGAAACGGCGACATGGCACATGACCGACACATAGCGCCCGAGATGAGTGGCCGAATACGCGGACCGGATAAAAGGGCACAGAAAGCCGGTGACTACATGCATCATAAAACATCGTGGCGGCGGTAACGATCCTCATACAGGTGAGCGGCGTTGCAGGTGGCGCGACATGATTGATGCCGGTCACAACGACGACATGCCGCACCGGCAGGGATCGCCCGACCGCGGAAACGGAAACAGTAAACGGGTGATGAACCACGCCCAACTGCGGCGAACGCGTCTCACCTCCATGACGAGCGCTTCAGAATCGTCTAACACCGCCTCATGTGCCTACTCATGCCTTTACGGCGGCGATTTGAAATTAGCCGCTCCTCCCGCTCAGGGACGCGCGCGAGTGCTGGGGGAGTGCGCGGAGGTAGAGAGCAGCAATCGCGTTGAGCGATCCTGCATGGAACGGAATAGATATGGTCCATCGGAGAGCGCAAGCCGACCAGCATGTGCGCGCGTACGGTGCGACTGCCTTGGTCCGATAAGCCACATGATATACACCAATCAAAATTACGAAAAAGCCAACTCAGCACGAACACAACTTGGGTCATTATTTCGTCGAAGCACATTATGCGTGCATATCACGGTGACACTGCGCAAATCTACCGATATTTGATATTTCAATTTTAGTACATCCATCCGTTTCATCACACCAGCCAATCGTAAAAGCATAAATGCATCACATCACCGGCCTCGTACACCTCGCGTTGCATCCGCCACGCAGTCATACTTAATGCCACGTGCATTTTGCGCGTACAGCTACGATTTAACCTTTTCTGATATGAGAAACTACGCTTTATCATGCGAAGATACGTAAATGTCATAAAATGTACCTTTTGCTCCCTTTCGGTTTGCGACGAGGGCACACGATACAAAACACTTTGGGAAAAGCGCTCCACTCTGGCAAGGTTCGTATAACCGCACCGACATTCGTAAATATGATGCTTTTTCGATGTACTTCAATAGAACTATTCACGTGCTCCGGCAGCCTGAATATCAGCGTGCTAATCAATAGCAACCGAAGATATAACAGTAGGTAGTCTAGAGGTAGTCTAGAGTCCAGAAATAGTCGTCCAGAGATTACCTGCAAGGGGAGTGGGAGTTAGTTAAGGATTAATGATTAATGATTAGAGGTATTAGGTGTTAGGTATTAAGGATTAGATGCTCGTTTATATCTTGAACTTCGATAAACGATTATGCAGCCAACCACATAAAGCCGCGACCTCAGACTGGCGGCCACAAGGTTATTGCCAGGGTTACGCTGGAGTGCTCCTGGAGGTAATCAGTTCACGTTGAACTGAATTTATCTGAATTCGGGTGATTTTGGCGGAACGGACCTTAACCTGCATTCAGCCCATGAATTCATGAGCATACAATATGTGTAGTTCAGGTATATATGCATGTCTTCATGCTGAATTCATGCATGAAGACCCCCCCCCCCCCCCCCCCCCCCGCCCAACACAGCGGCACCGAGCAGTGCCAAATTTTAGCGGTTGAACATATTGTTGCATGTGTGTGATTACAAACTATGATGGCTTCATAGTTTGTAATCACACCCTCCCGCCTTTGCATGCTACCAGTGTCTTGATGATGGCTTCATCACGCATCCACCTCGGCGTTGCTCAACAATGCATTGATATAGTCGCCGGTGCCGATGCAAGCGCTCACGATGCTATCAGACTCAAGCTCAGCGGAGATATCGCCGTGTTTGGTCTCCAACAACGCAGCCTTCTCTTGTACCTCAGTCCGAATCACGGCGTCTTGCTGCTGCATGGCGTTTTTGTAGCAATCCTTGCCAAAGGCAAACATCAACGCCTCGTCTACCTGGGCAGCCAAGCCCACATTCTTGTTTATGAATACTTGGGTGGCCATGCTGTCCACACCCATTCTGTTCCGCAGACCCCACGGCGCACCCGCATCACGGTGTTTAAAATAATCGGCGATATAGCCCACGTACGGTTTTTCATGTTCCCGTACATGGTCCACCCCTATCCCACCACCGAATCGGCCACTAGCAGTGCACACGACGTAAACGAGAACCTTTAGACCACCACCCATGGCCCCTTTTGGGCTGGGGGTGGAATATGGATCGATTCGTTTTGGATTTGGTGAGGCACGGGTGAAGAATCGTTCGATTCAGCCTACCTCCGCCCGATAAACCGTATTATTGCTATTTATAAATATTATCAAAGGTACCCGTCACTCCATCGGCTCCTTATTGTGCACCTAGAAGCAAACGAATCGATCCATCTCTATCACTAGTATATGGCGGGTATAGTGGCCTTCGGTAGGCGTACGTAGATGCGTGGCGCGTCGATCTCTCATCTACGGGTGATGGTTGACCGGCCCCCCATTCAGCCCGTTTATCTAATATCGGCTCAAAAATACGGGGGGGGGGGGGGGATGGGCACCGCGCACCGACCACCTCATGAACCACTCATGGGCTCTACCGCACCCCTAGGAGCTAGGCCATGGGACGGTACATGTGCGGCAGGCTAAAAACAATAGTAAGTTGCAAGTGGCATGGAATGTCTATGCGTGAGGAGGTCGAGGGAGCGGAAAATCCGGGTCGGTCGGTCCCATAATGCCGGCATCGACTGAGATTGACTGCAAACTGACCACCAGCGTATGGGCCTCTACTAGTGCTCATAAGATCGATAAGCAGAGAGCTGCCTCAGCCGCCTCCACAGGAGAGATTGCGCCCGGGGGTGTGTTTCTGAAAACGCGGGTTCCAAGATCGGACAGTTTCTTGAATCGGGGGCTCATGGGGCACCGTCCATGTAGCCCCCGACTATCTATAGCTCAGTGTTTGTACATGCATTCCTATGAGATAGGCTATGGACCTATTGTATTTGCAGGTCAGGTCGTGCCCGTTCGACTCGGGCATGGGGCCGTGAGCATCTCCCCCCTCCGTGAGCTGAACGGACACTGCCTGTCCGCGGTTACGGCCGAGAGGAGGCCGTTTTCACGCACTGCTACGCAACCAATAATGAATATACCCGGAAATAAGCGACAAACACGATACGCTATCCTAGAGTACTAAATAATGTACCACGAAATGTGAATTTCGCTATATTTCCGATTAGGCACCCGCTGGGTGCGCCGTGTCTGCGTGATAGACCCAGCGAAGGAGAACACACGCTCGCACTTGATCAGACTAGCAGAGATAGCCAGAAGCATCATGCGAGCTAACTCAGAAATAACCGGGTACTTCTTAGCGTTGTCGCGTTGCCAAGACAACACATCACACGGTGCATCCGGATTGGTCGTGCTCGCATCCCCGCCGAAGGCGATTAGTTCAATGTCTATATGAGTAGCATATGAGATCCTCATCTCATCTTACATACTGGTATCCTCACGAGGGCGGGCTTACTCAACATAAGACTCATCGTTAATATCCATGTCACACAAATGCCACGCGGCGCTTGGTGGGGGCTTCAACGCGTTTCCGGTTGGTTGCCGACTTCTCCTCGCTCTCCAAGTGCAGCTTGAGCTCCATCAACATTGGCAGCAGTGCCTTGGTCTTGTAACTTCTCATCAACGCTTGCCGCTCCTGCGACGCGCTCTCGCATCATTAGCAACAGCCCGGCTGGAGATGTCGCCAAGGCAGAAGCGGGGGTCCACCAGCATGACCAGCACCTCGTCCTGTCGATCAGCGTCGAATGCTCTAAAGGGCGGCGTCACGTCCTCCACCTCCTCCATGATAGTGTCGATGATGATGTTGCATTACCTTTCATGTCATTGTTAAGCCTACATCATGATAGCATAGTTAGCATTTTTATCAAGAAAGCCTACAACATATCAAAGGAGGTGGGGGCCAGTCCCGGGAGAGGGCGTACTGTGTATCATCTTCATCCTCATCATCCACTTCATGAGCGGTGCCCGGGATAGCGACGGGTTTCTCGCGGATCTCCCGGAATTTCGACTCCACCCTTGCGATGGAGTACATCGCATCGGTCGGACAATAGCCAGTGGCTGCCGTTGCTCGGGGTGAGCTTCACCAACTTGCATGGGTGTGACTAAACGTTCTTCATAGCCTCCGTCAAAGCCTATTCGGTGTGGGCGGGCTTCCTACTCCGAAGATCAGGAAAAAGGCGGAGGCAATAGTATGCGGCATGACGCCGTACATGTGGTCCACACCTCCCGTGCCATGGTGAGACTCTTCAACGTGCTTCATGTCTGTCAGACACAAGCAATACACATGCCAGCAACACGCACACACACACACACACACACACACACGCAGCTGCACAACCACACACGCAGCAACATAGCCAACAAGGCAGAGCATAGCAAGCTCATAACTTACGCTGGTGAAGCGAGTCGTCACTTGCGCAATAAACTTGACGGTCATCACCCTCATCGCACGGCACGCGAGGACAAGCGTTTTCCACCCCTTGAAGGATTTCTTCGTCCATGGGATGCAGGACTGGAGCTTCTTCAGAACTTCCGTCACATTGAAACTTACTTTGCAACAGGATGTACACGTACGATATTGTCTGCAGTACAAAGCAAAGCAGGTTGGGGCAGAGAATGTCACTCAGTGCATGCTAAGGCAGGGCAGGGGGCAGGGGCATCGCAAGGGGGGCGCACCGCTGTGACAGCGGCCTTTGCTGCTAGAACAGCAGTGTTGCAGATCCGTTGATTTTGTGAGCGAAGTACGTTGTCCGGAAGGGAGAGGAAATGTTGAAACCGAGGAAGGGGAGTCTTTAGTACGCAACAATGCATGCAATTGGAGACCCATCGATAAAGCGAGAGGGTTGGGAACATAGGTGAGCAAGGAAGGGTTGGTAACTTGCATTAGCCGAGCCCCGATGTTCACGAGGCGCGAGTACCCCGCCTCCGCTTCCTCGGCAAGTTGTTTGGCTAGATTTGCGGTTGCCATGTAGTCCTCGAGGTAACCTCTGCGTTCCCCTGCTTCTCGCCACTCTTGTATAGCAAGTTGGACGTACTTCTCGTGCTCCAGTTTTTTGGTATGAGCTCTGATGCTGGCGCGATCGGTGAGCCAATCGTTCTCGACCTCCTCCTCAGTCTTTGGCGGAAAGGCGCTGTGACGTTCCTTTGGAATGGGCGACAGCATTCTCGCCATGCCTTTCTCCAGTTGTGGGTTAGATGGTGGATTAGCTGGTCCTTTGCCGTTTTCTGGGTCTTGGTCGATGGGGTTGGCTGCCTACGCGGCAATTGTTTCGTGTCAACTTCACGCAGAAAAGAATTCGCCGGCCGAGACAAGAGGCAACTACCCCTCCAGGCGAGACGAAATTAGAGACAAAATATGTATAGGGGGGGCCTACTGCCACATTCGTCAATCCACATGTTGCGGCCCTAGAGGTACTGGGGCCTGCATGGTTGGGTGTTGGTACCTATCGCTCAATCAAGGTAGAAACAACGATATTTGTGTTTGATTCTTGCCAATCCGTTTCGGAGGATGACACAACGCAGTCCAGACTACCCAATCACAGCGCGCGGGATGGTTGGGGAGGGGGGGCGCACTGCCACAGGCGTAAAAAAAACTTTGCGCGTCCCAAGAGGTACTGGGTCCGGCGTCGTCATGTGTTGGAACCTGTGGTGGGGCAGAGGAATGGAAGAGTCTTGATTTATGGACAACCATGCCCCTCCCTCTCCCCTCCATCCCGCGTATTCCGCGTATTCGACAGGTTTTACTGTGTGCATGGAGGTCACGCCTTAAGCCTCCGAGCCCGTGGCGTCCGTCACGCCCTGACCCCCGCCTAGTGCGGGCGCATGTCCAGAGGATGTGACTGCCGACACGCCGGCTCCCCGCTGCTCTCGCCAGCGTGGCTATCGCCAGGCGTAGGCCAGTCCTCGGCTCCATTGCCGCCGCAGCCAAGCTCGGCAACATGTCTGCCGCTGATGGCGGGCCCTGATCATGACCCGCCACAGACTGCGTATCGGCCTGGCTAGGTCCAACAGCCAGGGCCGCCACGCGACGAGAGCGTCGGGTGGGAGCAGCAGGTCGAGCAGACGCAGCCCTTGGTCGAGAGGGTCGGGTGGGCCGGCAGGAGCACTCTGGAGAGGGTGGCCGCCTGCGGCGGGGGGGGGGGGGGGGGGGGCTGTGCTAGGCACCTCAAGCGGGATGGGGCCTACCCCAGCCTGCATGGCAGTACGTAATGGCGTGAGCTGCAACTCTCGATAGGAAGGCAAGGCAAGAAAGGCACAGGGACGCGGGGACATTAGAGACGGCAACATGCCTACTTACCAGCCGTGCAGACCTACGCCGAAGGTAGGCGGAGTCCATTCCTATCATGGATCCGGGCGTCTCCGCCATTTTTGTGAAAGTTAAGACCCTACAGGCCTGTGTCGCGTGGGATCCTTTCCTATGAATAACTGTTTGGTCACGGCCCGGTTCGGGTTCTGGGCAGCCTTGGCGGTAGTGGAGAGGTGGTAGTACTGCGCAGCCCCCTCCCCCCCTCACTCGAGCGGGCAGGATAACGGATGGCGGCGGCGACGCGATTATACAGTACTTTGCGCTTAACATATATGTCTGTAGGGTGTAGCACATTGTTTCGCGCGCGAGCTCGTAAATTGTACCATTTTAGCAATTCGTTAGAGCCGTGTCCTGTACCGTTTACGCTCTAATATTGCCCTTTTCCCTTCCATGTGGCACCCGATAAAAATAACCATCGTGGACCTCCGAGCCACGCACGCCCGCACAGCTTCTCGCCCTCCGCCGCCGCCTTTCCAAACCACTCACCTGCTTCGTGTCGACCAGGATGACTGGGCTGCGCCAGATTCACGCGCTCGGCTGTCAAGAAAACGCGAAGCAGTTGGCTCTAGCAACACGCGCATTGGAACGAGAGAGGCGACGCGCCGGCTGGCGGATAATATACATCGGAACTATTGCGAATATGGCCAAGCGTATTACAAGTGCGTCGCTGCTTTAGGTACAGTCCCTCGGCCGGGGCAAATATGAAGTGACAATCTGACAATCTGACTGGGTGAAACTGAAATGACACGAGAAATAACAAGGCAGCACCGCAGCGCAGCGTCTCAAACTCGGCACATCATAGCTGCTCGAATTAGATCCCGACGACGACGGCTGAATCGGCAGGGCCGCCTACTGTATAGCTGCCGGGCGACGATGCTGGCAGCAATTCCAACCAGCAATGAGTGCGTGCATGCTCCGCGCCTCGGCAGCCCGGACTAGCATATGTGTTGTGCTCTGGAATGCGTGCCATACGACCACGCTCCTGTTGCTACTACAACAATGAGGGGATCTCTGCTGCAGCCAATAAGACGACACACGCTCGCGAGTCCGGCGACGATCGGCGATATGTCACTCGGCGTGAGTGCGGAAACCCTCTCGCAGCACGCATCTAATAACCACAGTACTGCTCCGCGGTTCGGCGGACGAGCCGCCGGTGCTTGTTCACGACGGCTAACACGCCCACAGCAGACTTCCAATCGTCGCTACTCGTTCCGCCGGATCTCTTCCTGGAAGTTTGCTCCGTCAGTCTCGTCGCAGCGCGAAGCAACAGCCGCCTTGACCGTGGAGCACCTCCATCCAGTGAGAGTGAGTTTCCATCCAGTGCGCATGGCGCCGGTATAGTAGGTAGTGTTGCTGTGTGTCTCAATTACAACGACGTGTTGTACTGAGTCGTGGAAGGCTGAATGGACGAGCGGCCCTCGCGTCGGATTCTTTCGTCGAGTGGTATCGGATCGGGGTCCATATTTCCGAGTTTATTTGAGACTTGGCTTTATATCGATAGAGATGATGGTCAACCCTGAACTTGATCCGTGACCTCGCCGCCGACGGTCAGCCGGTGAAACACTGGTTCCTTTAACAACTCATACTACTGACGCAGGAAAAGTCCGCGGCGGGTCTGGACGACATCGACATCATCGCAAAGCGGCTGATGGCTGAAGTTGCCGTTGCTAATCACACCTGGTTCTTCAAGACCTATCGGCGCAGCTTCACGGGCGACGACCTGATCAGGGCGATTGTCAGGCTGCGTATTGCGCCAGATACTAAGGCTGCTTTAATGGTAGGCAACGCTCTCATGCGCCATCATGTGTTTCACGCCGTGTGGGGGGGCGACGTTGAGGTGATGAGCACCGCACTGCTATACCGCTTCAGCTTCCACGAGGAGTTGCTTGGTGAGTTACTGCCACGGCGTGTCGAGCGAATGGCCGCGCCTCTCGAATTTGATCTGCCCATATATGTTTTTGAAACTTTAATTATGGAGTGGTGCTGTACAGTAAGTGCTGGCATCAGCTAGCTTATTCTACCGTGCTGACGCTACTCCCATCCGCCACTCCCAGGTGGCGTCGACCTCACCAATATCTCGGTCACCTACGTGCTCAAAACGGCCGAGCGCATGGAAAAACACATCGATATGGTAGGCTACGATAAAGCGGGACGTCCGATGTTTCAGGGCCAGGCAATGTTAGAGTGGTTGACGAAAGAGGGCACAGTGCTGACGGAGGAGGAGGGGATGCAGCTGTGCAACCTCTTTGTCGCCTGTAAACTCACCTCCTGCGTCACGGACAAGGACTGCCGGGCTCCCTTCTCTCCAGCGGCGCTGTACATCATGTCTCGGCGTAGTGCCAGGGCGAGTAATAAAGAAACGGAGAAGGCCGCGCCGCTTGGGGTGCTGCGCCTGGAGTATGGGTGCGCGCATTCCCTGACAACCCCCCCTTAGGTCCTCGTATGAGTTGACAGTCTGGACGCAAGTTACCTCAAGCAATCATGCGGCGCAATTGTCTAACGGCCTCGCTTTGTGGTGTCTCCGGCGCACAGATACCCTCCCATCCCCGGCGACATCGACCACCCGAGCTCCTTCCCCTATGACGTCATCTACCGCAAGGTTCCAGGCCTCACCTTTGAGCTTGCGCAGAGCGGGGATCTTCCAGAGCACGTCCGTAATAGTTTCCTGATCGCCATTGCGGACCTGGAGAGGCTGGGCGTGTTTGGGATCACAGGCAACCCCCCCCCCCCCCCCCCCCAAACTCTCTCTCTCTCTCTCTCTCTCTCTCTCTCTCTCATATACACAGTCTCTGTTGACTATTTCTCCCTCTACATGTGTGTATGTAATATGTGCATGCATATATATATGTATCAATAAGTATTTGTAGGTTTTGATGCCTTTGAACCACTTACAGCTCCACCAACCGTCCGTTTCTCCCTCTGCCGCTCCCTCATCTTTTCTCTCTTTCAGTGTTTCTTCCCCTTCTCCCTTTCTCTCTCTCTCTCTCTCTCTCTCTCTCTCTCTCTCATACGTATGTAACTTACAACTGTCTTGGGTGGTACCTTTCCCACGACTGCAAGGCGACTGCGGCTTCATGGCCAACTACCAGCGCTTTGTGGCCGAGTCCACCGCCGCGGCGCCCGTCTTCATGTCCAGCCTGTGCCTCATCCCCACTATCATGGCCGGCATGAAGGCGGACGCCAAGCTGCTGGTGCTCACCGCCAACAGCGCCTTGCTCGCGGCACTGCTCCCCAACCGCTACGACGCCCCACTAGCGCCTGCAGAGTGGGGCAAGTGCGAGGTACTACATGCCACTCAATGACCCTATCATTAATGTGCTACCTGGACTCCATATCCAAAGGCTACACTACTCATCCTTGTAATAAGAGGAATGCGTTGGTTTGTATCCGTCCGGCAATTTAACACTATGTACATATTTGAACTTTCATGTTGCCAACAGTAAAGCATTTTCTGCCCCGCAGCAATAGCACTTTTACACAGCCTCGATATCAACATGGCTGTTGAGTGTTTTATCCTGCGCAGGAGCTTCCTGCATGCTCAAAAATGATTGTTTTTCTCATGTAGCCTGGGCAGCCCGGAATGCGAAGGTGGACTAGACATTCCCTTTCTAGCTATATTGTGCACAGCATAGATGGAGTAGCAATGTTTTTGGCGAGCATCTCCCTGAGTGTGGCGCTGCGCCGTGGCAGATAACCAACGCCTTCCTACGCAAGCAGTGCGGCTGCGCGGTGGAGCGGCCCGAGCGCATCGTCAACATGGGGCTGCAGGACCTGCCCGGCTTCCAGGTCGTGGCGGAGGCCACCAGCCTGCTGTCGCCCGAGGTGGACCGCGTGCTGGTGGGCGGCGGGATTGCAGAGCGTGTGGTGAGCTACATCGCACGAGACGCCACCGTGCAGGTGCGCTGCCGCCCTCCCCCCCCCCCCCCCCCGTCAAACACACACACACACACACCCCGCAATCACGACTGCTATCCTTGATGAAAACCCGACGAGTGTGCCCGCCACATGTGTTGCTCCCGCGTGCTTGCATCTTCTGGATAACTCACGTACCACCAGCTGTATGTTAGTGAAGCAGTGTAAGAACAGTGCCATCGGACCAATACTGCGCTCCTCGTACGCATTCTCGAATAAAGATATACATATTGGCTCAGAGAAGAAGTACCAGTCCGGGATGGGTACGTGTTCCGCGTTTGGTTGCGTGATTGATTTTTGATATACAGCAGCGATCATTATCAGAGTTCGTGCTTTCAATCTCAAGCCGCCAGCATCAGGAGCGCCGGTAGCTGTGGCTTATCCAATGGACATAGACACTGAATGTTGAATGCACTTTGAAAATGATACATACTACAGCTCATTGTCAAAATTCTGACGCTGTGTTATATTCTCACATGTTCAAAAATTGTCCCCGGCTATGCACGTGTACGGCTATACTTCCTGCGACTTCTAACCACTTCCCATTTATTGAGTGCGTTTAAAACAATTCTGATGCTGCGTCCGAATAATGTTTTTTTATCTTATAGTGCGCCCGGATTGCTGCCGCGATGGACGTCACGCAGGCCATCCTGCTGGAGTGCACCGAGCTGCCGCACTTCAGCGCGCCGCTGCTGCGCAACTGCACCGGGCTGCCCGTCTTCGACGCACTCAGCGTGTGCGACTTTTTCCAGGCCGCCGTGGACCACGGCGCCGAGCAGGCGGGCCGACGCGCGCTGTGCCTCAGCCGCGGCTGCCAGCGCTTGTAGCCTGCCTGACTGACCGCCCGCCACGGGCCTTTTTGGAGACAGTGAGGCGGCTCTGTGCGGGCTGCCAGAGGTGCAGTCATGTGAGAGAGAGAGAGAGAGAGGGAGAGAGAGAGAGAGAGAGGGAGAGGGAGAGAGCGTTTAATCGGTTGAGTGAATTAGAGTAGTCAGCCTGCCGCTCGACAGCTAGTGGTACCACAGTAGAGTGTTGGAGCGTTGGTCATGCTCCCCTCCGCATAGCTGGAGGGAGTAGGCGAAGCAAAGCAGTGAAAATAGTGGAATAATCTGAAGAGCGAGCAATAGTGATTAGACGGCATCTAAACGAGCCGTAGGAGCAGCAGCCCGTGGCGCCCCCCTTGTTGTGTTGTGCCCTCTCCTGCTGCCGGCCGGCAGCAACCGGGGAGAGTAATGGCGCTGCTGGAGAGCGGGTTAAGGAACGGACCACCATGGCGAGCGTGTCCACCCGCCATTAATACCGCACACTGGAATACCCCGCATGTCTGTGTACATGATACGACATCGCACCCCTCGCATCCATCGGAGGAATGATGGGATGCGTCACAGACACGTTGAGACGCCACGCCACGCTTCGGGTAGGATTGACATGTCCTAGTTCAGATTGGCTGTGCCATGAAACGCCACGCTCATCGGGTAGGATTGACATGTCCTAGTTCAGATTGGCTGTGCTCAAAGAGGTGTCCGCGGTTTCCTGCAGTACGCGCGCATGACTGTCCTAGAGAGGCACTTCTCAGTAGATTACGCGTCGTCTTTCAACCACTGGGGCCACACGCTTATTCTGGGGAGCGGGTTCTCGCCATCAGAGGTAAAGATGGCGGGCGTACTCGGCTTCGGCAGCATCTGCGGGAGCGCTCACGCTGCCAGCTCTCAGCATGCTTGACATCTTTCCTTCCGAACGCTTCGCCGCCAGGGCGATGAGCAACACACCCTTGCAGTTCATCTTCTGCGGGTGTGCCCCTGAAAGAGAGCGCGGGATAGCTCAGTTGCCGCCCTAAATGCCGCCGGCAGGCAACAAATTAACCGACAGACTTGCATCCTTGACAATCTGCCAGGTGTTCAGACTCTCTGATATCTGCGTGTATGTATGATAGCGTGTATCTTCCGGTACATGTCTATTTCGTATTATTTCGTAAGTGTATTTTTTTGACTGAGCGGCCTGCCCTGGTCAGGGACTTCCCCTATTGCACTTGTCCCTGGGGAAGTAAATGCTCCTTATGAGCGTAATAAGGTGCCCCGAAGCGCTGAGGTGCCGTGCTGATTTGCCAATGGGCAGGCTATTATCTGCAGAGCACGCGCGCGTGAATAGGCCCATCACAGGTCCCTACCACATAGGCGGGTATGAGGCTGGAGTGCTGTACGGGGCGGGCACCTCGGCGCAGCGACAACACTGCCGGGATCTCCGTCAGGGTATTCAGGATGCATCTCACATACAATACGGTGGCGCGATGCTTCCGGTGATTGCGCGTCTTGTGCCCCTACCCAGCGAGAGGTCGGTTTCTATGTGACTGCAATGATAAGAAGTGCAACCTTCCTCAGCGCTTTTGCTGCCGTTTTTTCCTTTTCTGCCGGATTCCAAACTTGACCGTATTGCGCCCTCATCCTGCGCACGTGTTTTTCAGAGCACCCAACTGGGACGTGCTGAAATTTCGACATGCGGCGGGCCAAACAAGTTATGGTATGATTGTGATGAATTTCTGGGCCTCTGCGTGACTGCATAACTAAGCGTCATAAATCGTATTTTCTGGCGGGCGCATCATTTAATATTTGTCCTGTCGCGCAGCGCAAGCAGTCACTGCATATTGCTTCAGTACACGTTGCGCATACATACCACTAGTTGACCATGAATAGCCACACTACGTGCCGAGCAGGACAGACTGATAGATTGTTGCATTCTTGATTCACATACATGATCTAATGTCGTGATCATGTATGGCCACAGACATTAGATAATGCCTGTGACCATACAGACATGGTCACAGACATGACCATGTATCTGTCATGTCTGTGACCATGACATACACATGACAGTATGACCAATGTGATTCAGCAGGAGAAACGTTGCCATCCGTTATGTCAAAATAACATTGATTTGCCGTGAGTTCAACTCGACTGCAAACACGTTTTGATTCAATCATGTCTTGCAACCTATGTTGTATTGCTATGGCCATCACATACCAGGTGCGCTGTGCATCTCCAACTGTGAATACCAGCACAGCATGCCCAGTACATTATTCCCAGCACACTGTCATGCGTACCCTGCATAACCTTGACTTTCCTTGCCATGGATGCAATTGCACAGATTATGTGCTTGAGTGTATCGAAATGAGTCCGTCCAAGCAATTCTACCCATGGAAAAAACATGCCATTATTTGTGGGATGCTGTAGTACCTTTCCAGGCTCACATACATCCTTTGGCGCTCATGACAAAGCGAGGCGGATTGCAATTTGAAGTGTCTCCCGTCCAACTGAATCAGTCAACAGAAGCTTGCGATGTCGTCATGCGACCCTCAGACTTGCATATTGCTGTCTATCACCCCAAGCATTTTGTCACGGACCAGGGACATGGCGCAATATATGATCAGTGATGGTGCTGCTTCATCATCATGATTGTGGGACAAAATGCCACGCAGCTTATATAGGCAAGAGCCCCCCCCCCCCCCCCCCCAATGAGATTGCGGATCTCATGAGATTGCGGATCAAATGTAGTGGAGTAGCGATCCTGCACTCCCTACTAGCAGGCCGTGTCCAGGGGAAAGGCCTCACATCCAACTGGTGTATATAAGACACCAAAGATACAGAGTTTTTAGGGTTTTGCAATAAAAACCCTAAAAACCCGGGATAACTTTCCGCATGTAATAGCTTAGGAAATGCAGTGGATGTACTACCGGGCAAGGCAAGGCATGCAATTGTCAATTTGACTACAGCATTTGGAGCTTTTGCTGAATTGGCGGCGCGTTTACAAAGTGGGTTGTGTGTGTACGTTCACCGCAATGCAACAGACATAAGTAAACCAGAAAACGGGTGGGTGGGTGGTGGCGGGCAAAGAGGGGGGGCAGCCAGTACTATGCTGTCACACTGCGCTTTAGAGGCCGTGTTGTGGCTGTCTTGTGACGGAGCCTAGAGCCTAGTAGTCCCAGTTGTTGATGTGGACCTTGCAGCCGGAGGTGTTGTGGCAGTCAGAGGTGTCGCAAACCTTGCCGGAGGCGGGGCAGTACTTTGCGGTTGCGGGCGTGGACGACCTGTCACGGAAGGGATCCGCCGGCACGGTACTCTTAGGGTGTGCGGTACTGCAGTGCATTATGAGGTGGAGATGCGCGGTAAACCGCCTTAATTGCGCACAGCAGAGCTGCAATTTGTGTGGTGGTGGTGGTGGTTCGGGGGGGGGGGGGGGGGGGGGGGAGACTGTGCAGGGGGACATGGCCTCACCTGCTAGAGCTTGCGCCCAGCTGGATGGGGGTGTGCAGCTCGTTGCGCAGCATCTCGTTGTGCTCGCGGCTGCGCTTCAGGAGCGACTGCAGCTCGTATTTCTTGTTGGCCAGCAGGTCCTTGCTGGTGCTCAGCAGCTTGGTGCGGTGCACCGACGAGTACGAGCGCTCCTCATTGATGTCGGAGTCGTACTCGCGGCGCTCCGTTGGCTTCGGCAGCGGGGTGATATGGCTGCCGTGGCGCTGCTCGGTGACCACTTTGGAGACTGCCATGTTGTGGTACTGTTCCTTCAGCTTGCTTTGCTCCATTCCCATTGCCTGGCACCCAGCAAGCGCATGCATGGTTAGCCAGGGCGCATACCCTGTAACTGTGAAGCCCAGGTATCTCTCATGGAATGACATGGCGCTGCGGCTCATCCGCTGCTAAGGGAATGGCCTTAAGATGGCAAAGAGGTAAGGGTGCTTGGCGCGAGTCATACGCAGGACGACTTGCCAGGCGCACCTCCATCCTGTCATTGAGGTCTCCGGTCATCTCCAGCTGCCGCCTCATCTCCTCCATTTGCTGCTCGGTAAGCTTGCCACGGCGGCGCGCATCCTCCAGCTCCCGCCGCAGCTCATCCGCCTCCCTGCCGGCAGCCCTCGCCGCCTCCTCCGCCGCCTTCAGCTGAGACTGCATACGCGACAAACCACGGAGCGACTGTGAGTAGCTGCTCGGCGTGTGTGTGTGTATGTGTGTGTGCGAGGTGAGGGTGGGGGGGGGGGGGGGGTTCGGCAGGCAGATTTCAATGGGCGGTGGGAGAAAAGGAAGTGGGGCACTCTGGCCACACCCACCTGCAGCATGGCAACGCGCTCAGTGTGCTTGGAGATCTCCGCCTGTGTGCCGTGTCGGATGGCCTCCGACTCCTCCTCGATGCGGCGCATCAGCGACGACACGCGCTGCTCCGCCTCACGGACGCGGTCCTCAGCAGCAGCCTTCTGGGCGCGCAGGCCCTCCACGGTGCTGGCCAGCTCGTTTGACTGCGTCTCCAGCGCCATCATCTGGCCAGCCAGCCAGCCAGTGTCAGCCTGGCCCCCCAGCTTCGCTACGCAACGATCAAGCAGCGCCGATCGCATGGCACATACCGATATACATTGCGTATGATGACATCAGCCTAAGGCCTGGTCCGAGGCCAGCCTCCAACTGTTAACACTCTTTGGGATCGCTACGTTGCGTGATCGTTTTTCACCCTTTGCGATCAAGGAGAATAATGCGCATATGGAAATCTATGAACACACCACAAACATAACATAGAATTCCCGCCTCGACGACGGTGCAAAATCGTTGAGGACTTTTGCGACCGCACCCGCGAGCCTAATCGAATGTATCGCCTACGCCTCCCGCTGGTGGATATATGTCGCACAACTTGGCTAATCCAGAAATGCCCCCACAGAAGAATTCAATGCCTATTTGCGGCGTGACACCAGAACGGGCGGTAGTGCGCGATCGAGCTAGCACCGCCATACAGGGCGAGGCTACATCGCCCAAGGCTGTCGCCGCGGTAACAAGAGCACTGCGAACAGGAAGCTAGCTGCCCCACCTGCCAGAGGTGCAATGTCGACGAGACTATGGCGGACTTCAGCGAATGTTCGTTTAGAGTTGGTTCGTTGGTAGTTGCATGCAAGTTCAATTTGAAGCTTACGACAAGGGTTCCCATGGGCGAGTCGGCACCCGTAACACGTAAAGCCGCCCCATCCTCAAGGCAGCCCATGGTGTGGCTGCAGCGGGCATGACTCAGGACGCCCTCGTGGTGTGTCTCGCCGGTCGCACCTTCTTGGCCGCCGCATCCAGCAGAGCGGCGAGGCCCTGGGTGCTGTGTTCGAGGCCGGCGCGCCAGGCGGGCATGCCTCCCGCGCGGAAGTCGAGGCCGCGCTGCAGGATGGCCGACAGAGGGTAGGGGCCCATGTCCAGGATGGTGTGCACCGCCGCGGCCGCCGTCTGCGGGCTGCCGTTGTACGCCACGTTGGTCATCTCCAGCAGCGCGTGCCTGGCGTCGCCCGGGAACTCGGGCAGCAGGCGGGTCACGCCGCCGGCATGCTGTGGGAACACCGGGCGAGCGCATTTTCAGCGCCGAGCAGCAGAGGATTCAGGCAGAGCCAAAGTGGGGCCTTAGTACTCCGAGCCCTCCTGGCCATCGTCGCCCCCGCTCGGCCTCATACCAGACTGCCTCAACATGGAAATGGCGGACTATACCGCAAACACGCTCCGGGTTCGCTACATATCATTGGTTTGGGACAACCCCCCCCCTTAACCTCCAACCCCCCGCAGAGCAAAGAGTCTAGGATCCCCCATCACTAAAACTCGAACTCGAACTGAGAGGTGGAACGTGCGAATGACCTTAATGGTGAAGTGTATGCGCGGGAATGATGAGAGTAAGGGTAGGAAACCCTAGTAAGGGTGGAGAATCTAGGTAGGGTAGGTGATGATAGGGTATTGTGTAGGGTATGGAACCCAGGAATACATAGTTCCCCAGGGCGGAAAAATTAACATTACTCGTCCAGAAATATATCAAACACATCACAAATACAAAACGGAATCTCTGACTCAGTGACAAATAGCAGTTATCGAGCGACACTGAGCAGCTCCCGAAGCGCCACAAGCAACGGCAAGAGCGCTAATCAGGTAGCATGCAAAGCAAGCGCAGCAGCAGGACAGCGCAGTTGGGGGTGATGGTGGCGGGGGCGCCACCTTGATGGCGGGGCCCAGCTCCGCGAGGGTGCCGTCCAGGCGGTGGCCGTTGCGCAGGCGCCACAGGCGGCGGGCGGCCATCACGCCCTTGGCCGCGACGCGGAAGAGGTGGCGGCCCGCAGGGCGCGTGGTGCCGCAGGTGCGCTTGCTGGTGGCGCTGTAGCTGGACTGGGGGCAGTAGCGCTCGTGTAGCGCCTCCAGCTGCTGGCGTGTCGCGGTCAGCTGCGCGGCGGACATGGGTGCACGGGTACGGAAGCCTCAGGCGCCCGCGTCAAAGCAGGGCAGCGCACAGCGGCGCTGACGGGGCGCTGCTTGGGTACTGAAGTGGTGTGTTAACAGCGGGCTGCGGTACTCTGCCCTCGGAACGGAAGAGGGCACGAGGCAGAAGCCAAGTAGCTTTCGGCGTGTCATGGAACGTCGTCATCCGTGGTGTGGGAAAGCGGACACCTCCCCGGCAGCAGAGAGGGATGGAGCAGGGGGTAGAGAGAGTCGGTGTGGGGGGGGGGGGGGGGGGGGGCGTGGCCCTACCTGCTTGTAGTAGGTGGCGCTGAGCTTGGAGAGCAGCTGCTTCTGGTTGGCCAGCTGCTTGATGGCGAGGTTGGCGGGGATGGCGTAGCGTGCCAGCAGGCTGCCCGCCTCCAGCGCGCGCGCCAGGCGGTCCTCCAGCTCCGCGCTGCGCCGCTCGTACATCGCCTGCGCCTCCTCCAGCTTGGCCTGCAGCGCGGCGCGGTGGCGCTCCACCTCGGCCCGCAGTGCCTCCACCACCGCCTCGTGGCTCGCGATGGCGCGCTCCAGCTCTCCGCGCAGGTTGGCCGCCTCGCCGCGCGCCGCCTGGCAGGCGGAGCGCTCCGCCTCGAGCGCCTCACGCAGGCGGCGCAGCTCGTCCTCGCGCTGCTGCAGCAGCGCGGTCAGGCGCGCCAACTCCGCGCCGTCCGCCTCCACCTGCAGCCCAATCGCCACGCCGCCGCAGCAGAGGCGTCAGGCCAGGCTCGGGTAGCCGACGGACAAGGGCCCACAGGGGCAGCAACCCCATCCCAGCGATGGTGACCGCGGCAACACAATCCACCGCAACATGCCCCATACGGGCGCCGGCGCAGAAATAGGAACAGCGCGAATAAGACCCTGCTGTACCTTTCAGGTGTCAATCCAGACGACACTATAACGGATCTACAGCAGACGTTCGTATAGGTCGCTAGCAGCCCCATTCTGAGGCTCAAAATATGGGTTCTTGTGAGTCGGCAACCGTCTATGTGTGCACGTATGGAGGGCATTCCGGGGAATCATTTCTGAGGTGGTATCAACAGATACCGGTGATTATAGGTGTCTGTAGCTTTGAGAAAGGAATACATATGTTGAGGGGGGAGAGCCCCGGGGGAGGGGGGGGGTCACCTTGCCAGTGAGGTCGCGGAACAGCGAGGCCATGCGGTTGACCTGATCATCGAGCTCGCGGCGCATCTCCGCACCGCTGGTGGAGCGCGGCAGGGTCATGCCGCGGGTGCCGCCGGGGATGCCGGACAGCGTGCCGCAGGCCTGGGCCACGGAGCTCTTGAACTCCTCCACCTCGCCGTTTGACGCCTGCCGGCAGCGGACAGCATCGATAGTCAGCGTGCCGAGCACTTGCCGCCCGGGCGGTATTTGTTTGCTCTGCGGGTACATGTGCCGGCGCGGTAATAGGATCACTGCAAATAAGAGCCTGCCCTGCCTGCCAGAGGTGAAATGCAGACAATACTCTAGCAAATGTTCTTGTAGGTTGCGCGCAAGCCCAATTTGGTTCTTGCGATAAGGGATATTACAGGCACGTCGGCGCCCGTAGTCAATTTGGGCGGCTTTTGCACTGAAGAACAGCGCGGAGGGTCGCCAACGCCGGGAGAGACTGAAGGGTCGGCAACCGCTGGTCAGGGCTGATGGTTGGCTTATCATATGATGCCACGCTTGCCCCTCGTATGGGAGGGCACATCACAACCGGGTTGTTGTGGGTTTATCCTCGGACAATCACGCGTTGTTTACTGTTCGGTGATAATCCAACGTTGATCCGATGATTGCATCTCTAATATCATACAGTGTTTATCATTTTCCCGATGATTGCAGTGATAGAATATACTGCAAATTGTTCGAATGTCATGTTGTCTTCATGTTAGTATAGGCTTGGCACTAATTCTTGGTTTTTCCATCCCAATGCGTAATCATCCCAATGCACATGTACGTAATCATGTACGGGTGCCGGCGGACCTAGAAGAACCCTCAATATGAGCCTCAGATTGGGCTCGCAAGCGACCTATAAGAACATTCACCAAAGTTCCCCTACATTTCTGTCTGGACCGCTGACAGGTACCTATAGGGCGGGTTTTTCTTCGCAGTGCTTTTATTACCGCGCCGGCCCCCGAGGTAGTACGAGGTAGTATGATCCGTCACCCGCGGCAGGTTTGCCAATGCAGTGTCGGCAGCCGCTGTTGGGAGTTGGCAGGCGGCGTGGGCCGTCGAACCGCCCTGTGCTCGAGCGGCGCGGGGATGGCGGAGTCACCTGCAGCTGCCTCTGGAGGTCGTCGATGGTCGCGGCGCTCTTGGCCTTCACGTCCGCCAGTTCCTGCTCCTTCCGACCGTACTGCTGCTGCAGCGCCGCGAGCTCGCGGCCTAACTCGGCCAGCTGCGCCTGCGCGCGGGCCAGCTCCTCGCGTGCGGCTGCGGCGTCGGCCTTGGAGGCGGACAAGTCGCCCTCCAGCGCCCTGGCGCGCGCCATCAGGCCCGCGACGTGCTCAAACACTGCCTCCAGGCGAGTGCGCAGTGAGTGCATGGCGGAGGCGAGCGGCTCCGGCAGGCTCGCGCGGAAGCTGTCCAGGTTGGCCAGCTTGCGAGCGGCCGTCGCCGGGTCGCCGTCGTTGGAGCGCGCGCATTCGCCGGCCTGGGCGTCCAGGAAGCGCAGGGGGCGGGAGGGGGAGGGGGGGAGGGGAAGGGAGGTCAGCAACAGGGACACACATTGAGCTTCTCCCTCACTTAATGCAGCACCGCCAGGTACCCTCTCTGAGATGCCACCCACATCCGGAACATCGCCCTGGGTTTGCTGCACATTAGTGCTTGTGACTCGCAAGGAGAGAAACATACGTTTATCCGGAAACATATCAGAGTATAGAATGATTACAGCGCGGAATCTCCGACTCAAGGGCACAACGCAGTTGGTGATTGTTGTGACCCGCGGGCCCAATTGAACGGAACGGGTGAATTCCCCCATCCACCCCGACCCTGTACAGAACACAGCTGCCTCGCCGCTGCTTGGGCGGTCACTAGGAGCGACAGGTAGGCGGCAGGCGGCCCTCACCATGTACGCCAGCTGCTCCGCCACCGCCTTGGCCAGCGCGTCCATCGCGGCGCGGCCCGCCTCCGCGGCAGCCGCCTCTGCCGCGCGGCTGTCGCGGAGCTCGCGCTGCAGGGAGTCCACGGTGGCGCGCAGCTCGCGGATGAGCGCGTCCGATTCATTGGCGGCGTTGGCGGCGCTGTGCTGGGCGCGGGCGAGCGCTTCTTGCAGCTCCGCCAGCTGACGCGGGGAGGTGGGTGGGGGCATAGACCGGGAGGGGGGGGGGGGGGGGGGGGGGGCATTGGGGGCAGCACAGGCGCTTGAGTGTGTACGGGTACCGGCGCGGTAACTAGAGCACTGCAAATAAGAATCTGCCCTACCTGCCAGAGGACGAAATTGTATCGGAGCTATGATCTTATAGGCTGCATGCGGCAGCCCAATTTCAGGCTTGTTATAAGGGTTCTTATAGGGGCGTCGACACCCGTAGTGCCATCTACGCACTGTGGGTACGGACTAAAGCCCCACAGGATGCAGATGCCGGGGTATGAAAGAGCAGTAGTTGGGGGGTTGGGGGGCAGCAGCAGGGGGCCGCCCCACCTGGGCCTGAAGGCTGCGGATTTGGTCCGCCTTGTCGGCGTCCGCCGCCTGAAGGCGCGCCACCTCCTCAGTGTAGGTCAGCTTGAGCGTGTCCAGCTCGGAGCGCAGCTTAGTGGCGGCGCGCTCCGCGGCGGCGCGCCCGTTGCGCTCCTCCTCCAGGCGGCGCTGCAGCTCCGAGACGCTCTCCTTCAGCCTCGCAACCTCGGCGTCCTTGGCGCCCGCGGCCGCCTCCGCTGCCGCCAGACGGCGCTGCAGCTCCGTCACCGTCTCATTCAGCCGGCTGATCTTGGCGCCATTGGCCTCGCTGCCCGACTCCGCTGCCGCAAGGCGCCGCTGCAGCTCCATCATGCTCTCCTTCAGCCGGCTGATCTCGCCGTCTTTGTGGTTGCTCGCTGCCTCGGCGGTGGCCAGGCGCCGCTGCAGCTCCGTCATGCTCTCCTTCAGCCGGCTGATCTCAGTGTCCTTGGCGCCAGCCTCCGCCTGCGCAGCCGCCAAGCGCCGCTGCAGCTCCGCCACCATCTCCTTCAGCTTGGCGGCGTCACCCTCCGCGGTCGCCAGGCGCCTCTGCAGCTCCGTCCGTGTCTCCTTCAAGCGGTTCAGCTCATCGTCCTGGGCCTGTACCGCGGACTGCGCGGCCGCCAGCTGCCGCTGCAGCCCAGCCAGCGCCTCCTTCAGCCGGCCAATCTCGGCCTCCTTCTCCTGCACGGCCGAGTTTGCGGCTGCCAGGCGCCGCTGCACCTCCGTCAGCGTCTCCTTCAGCCGGTGCAGCTCACATTCCTTGGCCTGTACCGCAGACTGCGCGGCCGCCAGTTGCCGCTGCACATCCGCCAGCGCCTCCTTCAGTCTCGCCACCTCGCCGTCCTTGGCCTGCACAGCCGCCTCCGCCGCAACCAGGCGCCGCTGTACCTCCGCCAGCGTCTCGTTGGCGCGGCGCAGCTCCTCGTCGCGTTGCGACATCACCTCCGCAGCGCGGCGCTTGGCCGCCTCCAGCGCCTCCTTCAGCCTCGCAATCTCGGCGTCGCGGAACTCAATGGCGCCCTCCGCACCCGCCAGGCGCTTCTGCAGATCCGCCATTGCCTCCTTCAGCCTCGCCACCTCAGCCTCCTTCGAGCCGGCAGCTGCTTCGGCGGCCGCCAGGCGGCGCTGGAGCCCCGCCACCACCTCCTTCAGCTGTCGGATCTCGCCGTCCTTGGCCTGGGAGCAGCGAAGACACAGCGGCGCAGGAAAAAGGGACTGGTCAGTGGCCATGTCATGCTTGCGCCACATCACATGTTGCCCGTGGATGGGACCACGCCGACACCCCACAGGCGGAAGGGTGGAGGTAAAGGTTGTTTGCGAGTGCCCAGCATGGTCAAGCCGACCCCGCTCAAACAGACTCGAAAGAGGAGAGTTGGCGCCCCGAGGGGCCTTCACATAGAAAGGATTCACAAGTAAAAAACAATTTTATCTGTGAGTGGACACAAGCTGCAAAGGTACAATTTTGCACTACGGTGGAAAGGCGCATAAGCTTCTACCGACCACGCCGGCAGAGGACTGGCGCACTTCCCATACATACCGTTGAATTAAATACGGTTCCGAGGCTCAAGAATAGTGAATTGGTTTGCCCCTTTGTGTCGTATATTCATTATGTATTCGTGCTGTATTCTGACTTGTTTCTGCATTTTCAACAGATGTTTTCCTCCTCGCACTGGGGGGGGGATTTCAAAAACACTATGTATCCGCAGACCGCTTGTGTTTGTATGCGTATGTACGCGTGCCGGCGAGATAATAAGGACGCTGCGAGTAAGAATCTGCTTTGCCTGCCAGAGGTCAGATGCTGACGAAACTGCAGCGAATGTTCCTATAACTTCCGCACAAGCTCTGCTTGAGGCTTATGATTTTACAGGTGTGTTTGTACATGCAACTGGTGGCTATTCGACACTCGCCAATTTCGTCATGAATTGGCTATCCATAACGAACTCCAAAATCCCCAACACTTGGCGACCTGGGTGACAAAGTCCGACTACCGGAGTGATAGGGTGAAAGAGCTCCAAAGAACCCTAAAACCATAATAATTTGAAGGAAGGGGGTATTGAGTCCCCTAAAGTCCCGTAGGGTGCCAATTTCTAGTCACACTCGGTTGGTAATCGCTTATTAACCGTTCATGCACCACACGCATACGGGTGTCTACGCCCTTATAAGAACCCCAATAATAAGCCTCAGACTAGGCTCACATGCATTATATAACAACATTTGCGGTAGTTTTGCTGTAGTTGTGTCAACATTGGACTTTTGGCGGGCAGAACGGGTTCTTATTCGCAATGCTCTGCTTACTACCGCGTCCACAACCGTACCAACATATATGGTACAATGTGTGCGGATATCCTACAACAGCTACGGCGTGATTATCTCTGCATTGCGCGCTCGCTAGCCTTGGGGATCGATGCCGGGAAAGGCACCAGCCCGCACCTGGCCAGCTGCCTCAGAGGCCGCCAGGCGACGTTGCGCCTCGCCCAGCGCCTCGCGCAGCTTGCCAATATCCACCTCGCGCCGCGCCAGCTCCTGCCGCGCGGATGCCAGGTTGTTCTCCGCCTCGGTGGCTCGCGCTTTGGCCGCCTCCAACTCTTTTGCCTTAGCTGCTGCCTCCGCCTCCAGCTGCGACAGGGCGCGCTGCAGCGCGGCCACCTGCTCGCGCAGACGAGCCAGCTCGGCGTCCTTGGCCGCCAGCAGCTCATTGGCTCGCTGCCGCTGCGCCTCCATGTCGGCCTTGACGCCCTCCAGCTGGGCACGTGCCGCCTCAGACTGCGTAGCCACAGCACGTGCAAAGTCACGATGGCAAACGGGCAGCACTGGTTGAGTTGTGCGTGTGTGCGCATGTTTGCGCGTCAGAAAGATAGCATGAGAGAGATCGAGAAAGAGAGAGCGAGAGAGAAAAATAGGGGGGGAGAGATAGATAAGGGAGGGGGGAGGCTAGAAGGAGCGATAACCATCTTGAAGAATTGCCGACCTAGCAACTGCCTCCCTCGAAACTGCACGCCCAGCCCTGGAGAACCGTGCGACCAGGGCTGATGGCAGCCGCATGCAAGGACTGCGAATTGGCCCGGCAGGTTGGCGTGGAGCTGTTAGCTGTGTGGCGATGTACAGCATCCGATGCATGTGTCATTGTAGCGACTCAATCCTCGTGACTAGGGCAGTGTTCAAGCCGCGTAGCATATCTCTCAACCAGGGAGAGATATACAGGTTTTACAGAATACGCTGGATGTAATCTGATGGCCAGACGTCAGTCAGAAATCCAATGACCGCCCTGTTCCTGATGCGGTGTCGGTGTTACCGATATCATCCAAAGACTTATATAGATTGACTTGGCGTCCTGGCCTTCAGAGAGTTACACGCTACGTGCTTTAATTAGTGGACCCAATGCGGATATGTGCCGCCGGGCCGTAAGACAGCTGGCCTGTTTAGCATCAAAGACTAAGCAGGAACAAAGTTGTGATAAATTCCAAATTAGAAAATTTGACTCAGCAGTTATGTAGGAGTCCCCGGACATGGCGGCACAGCGTCTGTGCGGGAGCTAATGCTGATAGTACGACCACAAATGAAACGTTTCTACATCACGTGACAGGAGACAGCTCTGATGGAAGCAAAGGACGACGCTGAGGCTGAAATGCAGAGCCCTCGAAAGGTACTTGTAGGCGTATGTACGTCTCTCCAATAGCAAGATGGCGGGGCGGGCAGTACCTGGCGCTTGGTATCAGCGAGCGCCTCGCTCAGCGCGCGGATCTCCGAGTCCTTGGCCGCCAGCAGCTCGTTGGCGCGGCGCCGCTGCGCCTCCAGCTCGCCCTTGGCCGCCTCCAGCTCGCCCTTGGCCGCCGCCATCTGGCGCTGCAGCTCCGCCAGGCTCTTGTGCAGCCGGCCCAGCTCGGCGTCCTTGCCGGCCAGCAGTTCGTTGGCGCGCTGCCGCTGCGACTCAAGCTCGCGCTCCACCTCGGCCAGCCTGGCGCCGAGCTGGCGCAGGCGGCCCTCCAGGTCGGAGCCCTTGGCGCGCTCCACCTCCAGCTGCCGAGTGAGGTCATCCACCACCTTCTTGAGGCGGGCCAGCTCCGCGTCTTTGGCCAGACCTCCACGCTGCGCCTCAGCCTCTGCAGCCTTAGCCGCCTGGTGGGACAGGAAGAAAATATGGGGAAGTGAGCATAGTCATTATCCACTGTATTCCAAAACAAAGCAATATTATTACGGGGCCGCAATACACCGACAGTCTCCGGTACATATGCACTGTATTCATAAATGGAATACATTTCGGCCACCTTTAGCAATAAAATGACAGCTGTACTGTTGCTGTTGCTGTTACATTTATGTATATATACATAATATATACACAACCAAAATGATACTGTATATATACATATATATACACATATATATTGCATAGATATACAATATCACTTTAGTAGTGACACATCAACAGTACAGCTGTAATTGCGTTGCTAAAGGCGACTGAAACGTATTCCATTTCATTATCAATACGATGCATATGTGCCGGAGACTGTGGGAGAGACTATATATATACATATATATATATATATATATATATATATATATACATGTGTGTGTGTACCAGACACAGCAAAATTGCACGTATGTATGTCTGTATGTGTGTATAGCTAGAACCATCCCCTATCTTCGTAACTGCATGCAATTAAAAAGATCCGTATTTCTCGACAAGGTAGAACCACAAAAAGGTCAATTGACAGAGGTAAGACAGCTGACTGCGCCGCAACTAGGTATCTCCTGTGTCTCAACTGATACCTCTTGTACCTCCAGATATCTAGTTTCCCCTGGTTTGCGGTCCCCTCAATGCAGACGTAATGGCAATGAAGGCAGTGAGGGAGTGAGAGCGGCTTGGTACCTCCAGGGCACCATTGAGACGATCGATCTCGCGCCTTGAGTTGGCCAGCTGCTGCTGCTCGCGTGTGGCGTTCCGGCGCAGCTGCTCCAGCTCTGCACGCAGTGCGTCGGCCTCCGTGCTCCACTTGCGGCGCTCTGTCACCAAGACGGAGTGCGTCTCCTTCAGCTCGCTCGCCAGGCTGCCCAGCTTGCCGTCGCTGCCCTTGAGCTTATTGCTGAGATCATCCACCTGCGGCGGCCAACATCGACGACATTGAGATGAGCATGCGCGTGCTTGGGAGCAGGGCGGTCCACTCCGCCCCATTGGGGGGATGTCCATTTCAAGCAATTTCACTATGTGCTCCGTCCGTTGTTCCCTGGCTAAGTGCAGTCGTGTGTGCCAAAGAATAATGTCAAGGAGCAAGGTATGACCCAACGTGATTCCAGTCCATGAAAAGGACAGCACTGCAAGGCAATACGGCATCACTCGATGACCGAGGTAGCCGCGCACGCTGCACCCTAAAACACACGGATCTGCTCATCCCTTTGACCCAGCGCATTGTGTGCCGCCTTCTTCTCGCTCTCAAATGTGGTCTGCGCCAGATCACACAACAGTCAGCACAAGACACATGACAAGAGCATCCACAGCCTGCAAAAGCTGAAACATGGGCGGATTCTCATGGCTGTTCATCCTCTAGCTGAGGAGGGAGCGTTTCACTCCTGAGCGGCGGTTCAATGTCATCCGTACTCAGACTCACCTGGAACTCGCGGAACGTGCTGTGCACGCTATCCAGCTCCTTCATAGCCTTGACGTTGGCGGCCTCCAGCGAGGCGGACCTCGGCGCGCTCCGAGTTGAGCGCGTTTTCACTCGCAGTGAGCTTGCCCTCGGCCGCCGAAAGCGCCTGCCTCCGGCGGTCAATCTCTGCGGTGTAGCGCGCAGCCACTGCTTGGCGACGCCTCGCGCTCGTGCAGCTCGCGCAGCGAAGTGAACTGGGTGCGCAGCTCGGTGATCTGCTTCTCCAGCGACGTGCGCAGGGCGTCCGCCTCGCGGTCCTTGGCCGCCAGCTGCCTGGGACAGCTGCTGTGCCTTTGTTTGCGCAGCTTGGAGCATGGACTCAAGCTCCCTGCACATGCGGCACACACAGGCAGGGTGTCTCAAGACCGGAACAACTTGACATCTATAGCATGAAGCCTGCCCGAGATTTCGCAATCTTACACACAGAGCTGTGGCCCAGTGACCGGCAACATACATGCGAGGTACTGGCACAAAGACCTTGTATAACAGTACTTTTGAATTTGCTGCATATGACCCCCCTCCACCCCCCCCCCCCCCCGCCCCACCTGCCAACAAGAAAGAGAATCTGCCGTTTATCTTCAAATATAAGTATATCCTACTCCACCATGAACACTACTCATATATCTTGGCTTGATGATGAAAAACACTTAATTGTTGGCAGGACCTGCGATCCAATTCATTGGCATGTATTCATTGCGGCGCCGTCAGGTGCAGCTGGGTGAGTGACGATGCAGGTTGGCAGGTTTTGTCTCAAACCCCAGAACATATGGCTGTGCTATGGGAGACGGAGCGGGGGTAGAGCCACACCTGATCCTGCGGCGTTCATTCTCACGCTCATTGGCAGCCTCGTCCCGCTGCCTGACCAGCTGCGCCTCCAGCTGCTGGCGCTAGCCGTGGCTGTGGCCTCCTGCATCTGCCGGAGCTTGCTGCGCAGCTTCTCCAGCTCTGCGACAACGCCCTCACCCTGCTTTATCGCGGCCAAGCTTGGCGCGGCGCTCGGCCTCAAGCGCAGCGTTGCTCTGGCCCAGCTGGCTACGCAGGCTTGTCAATCTCCTGCTGCATGCGCGTTGTCTTCATTGGAGAGCTTCGCCTCCAGGTGTAAAACCTGCCAGGCGTCCAGTTACATTTTCAGCAGGTACATGCCAAATAAATAAATAAACAAATAAATATCTAAATATAAATATGAATAATAGAATAAATATATGTAAATATGTAAATAATTTATATATATATATATATATAGAGAGAGAGAGAGAGAGAGAGAGAGAGAGAGAGAGAGAGCAAGAGAGAGAGGGGGGGAGGGGGGGGGAGAACTTCGAATGCATGACTTGGTACATGTATCACAAGTCCTGAATTCATCATTACAAGCATATACAACCCCATGGCAAGAATAGTACGTATATGCACATAATCAGTTACAAGGTGCAAATAAAAAAATCAAAGTCATTCCCAGAGGAGGAGTGGTTAAGCCAATGAGGAGTGATTAATACTTTTGGCATTCCCTCACCTTTCCTTGTAGCTGTTGATGGCACCTCTGCCTCCTGGCGGTACGCGCCAGCGCCGCATGAAGCTCAGCCGCATGGTTCTCTGCCTTGGCAAGGTCCGCGCGCAGTTTGGTCAACTCGCCCTCTGCAGCGCGCCGGGCCACCGCATCGCGTTCCTTGTCTGCGTTCATGCGCTTCAATCTCCGCCTCAGTGCGCACGCCTCATTCTCAAAGTACTGATTATTCTTGAAGAGAGCCGCCTCGAGGCTGGCAATTTTCGCCGCCATCCTCATTCTCGGTATGCTTGGCGGCGCGCAAGGGCTGCCTCGCGTTCCTTGTCGCGGCGCTCGGCGTCTGACCTCACCTGCTGCGCCAGTGCCTCGCCACTGCTGGCAGCGGTCGCGCAGAGCCGACACCTTGGCGCGCAGCGCATCCGCATCCTCCTGGGCCGATGCCAACTGGCTCAATTTCAGCTTGAGCTGCGGGTTCGAGAAAAAAACGGCACAGCGTCAGCATTCGCAGCTCGAGCGGAGCAAAATCCAGCGGTCGTAGCATCATTCGCGCACTGCACAGTGCTGTGATGAAGCTCGTCGTACCGAGCTAATCTCCGCATTCTCGCTCCTGCAAGTGCGAGTAAGCGCGGACGTTCCGCCTCCTGCCAGCAAATCACCCATCGACTCGTTCAGTCAGATCTCAGCGTCATCGCGCATGCTGCCGGATACCTTGTCGCTCGGCGGAGTCAGCGGCGCAAGTGAGCTAGCTCACAACCCGGCGCAGGTATTTTACATCGCTTTTCGTCATTGGGGGAGGGGTGGGGGGGGGGGGGGGGGGGGGGGGTCGAAGGCGGCACATACCCACGAGCCCGAACACAGTGGGCGTGGCAATCGGTCCGACACCGTGCAGGTGCTGGTTCTGGCAGAAAGGCGCAAGGTACAGGTGCAGCCGTCGACTTGGCGGGAGACGTCAGCTGCGCCGGAGTGTCGTAGTCGTAGGACGGCGTGCCGCCATAAGGTTGTGCTCGACCCTTGTGGTCAGCGAAACAGTAGGACACGGAGCTGCCGCCCGCGCCCGACAGGTCGTACCCCCCGCCGTAAGACGTCCGCAGACACAAATAGATGTTCCTGATAAGTCGAAGGCGAGGAGCTTGTCTGAAGGCTGTTGATTCCACCCGATCAGCTTCGAGCTCGCCTGGTAGGTGCTACAATATTCTGGAAGCTATCGTCCGGCGATGCGCAGGTGGTATGGATGATGCTCTTTCGCTATAGCAGTCCGGATAGAAAACGGAATAAAAATTAAAATAAAGCTAGGTTACGGGCGGGAGCACGCACGCACGCGTAAACCAATGGCGCCCCGCCCAACGCCACCGAGGCGTGCTTTGCGCTGCTTTGAGCCAGACAGTGCGACGGCCGCGCACGGGTGACGTTAGTCTGCGAGCTCAGTTGCCCGGCGGAGTGTAGCAATAGCACTTCGTGCATCATAATCCTGAGGGAACACCCAGCCTGCTTCCTTTCTTTTTGTACTGATCCCAAAGCCACTGCTGTTAATATATGAATGCTACCGACGTTTAATATTTAAATGAGGTACACTACACTATTAGCCGTACGTAAGTAAGATTCGATATGCATTGTGAGAACCTGTAGTAGTCGTGACTCCCTTCACATGCTTTCGGCAGACTTTGGCTCAACTGATGCCAGCTTCCAAGCCCAAGCTTCACCAGTCGAACACCCATGTACACTACCTGATAAACCAGACATAAGCTGATAGTCGTCACTCGCCCCCGCGACACTATCGACGTAGCGTCGCCTGTTGTTGTCGCTATATACCAGGCGCCACGGAAGGGCGGGCGGGGTGGGGGGGGGGGGGGGGGGGGGGGCTTTAGGCGGTTGCGCCGCCACCGCGTCGCATGCCTGCCAGCCAAAACCCAAGACGCAACGGCACTCACATGGTCCAACGGTCGGTGGGGCGGTGGGCCACCGCTCCTAAATTCCCAGTGCGTTTGTTGCGCCCTTGCGTGGCTTCGACAGGCGCTCGTTCGTAATGGTGGGTGGAGTGTGATGCGAGGTGGTATCCACAAGAAGCTAAGTATCAGGGGTACAGGTCGTTCATGGTCGTTGGTCGTTCATGCAGTAGTCGCTGCTGTACATCCCGATCACGGGAGCGCGGCGCGCGGCGCGCCGGCGGTTCTGTTGGCGCGACGCACAGGATGCTGGTACCTGGTAGGGACTAAGGATTACCATGTAAGGATAACAGGTACCTGGTTTTTCTAATATCGCCTCCAGCAGCTAGCTCATGTAATTATACCTGGTACTTGTAGGTATAGCAGTAGCATCTCATGCGGGATGCGGGCCGCTTTTAGGCGGCTTGCTGTGTTGATTTTTTAGTACTACCTATAGAAGTAGCGCTTTCACGTCCACCCCGCGCTATGGCGCTCATAGCGACCCATTGGCGACCCATATACACTAGGCTGATTACATTATGAGACACAGCATCAGCGATAATATACTTCTAGGATTAAATTACCCGAAAGTGTCGGTATGCTAAATGGTCGTACGCATAATAAATATTCGCAAGTACAGGGAGGCAAACAGGGTACCAAATTATTGGCAGCATTCTCCATCGATGCCATTTACACGGACGTTCTTGATTTAGTACACATACCTTACGACCTGGACGTTGTCTCACTATTTCGTCAGCAAGGAGGGAAGGGGGCGCAGGAACATTGCCGAAATGTGCTTTGGTATTGTTACAAGCTTTTTGGAGGGGCCACATGGCCTAAGAGGCAGACCCGTGAATTTGAACGAAGTGAGGGGAGGGTGAGCGTGGCTGTCGCGGCGCGACCCCATGGTGGGTTTGCCGCGACAACGGAAGGTGGGGACAGACAATGACACAAGCTCCCTTGTGATTTTAAGCACACGACGAAGCAACATGCGGGAGCAGCTAGCGCTACCCGGGATGCCGCCGCGTCGGGAACCGCACAACGCGGTGGTGCCGTACCCTGTCGGGATTACGATGTCGATGCAGTTCCTCGAGGCGTTGCGGGGTCGATGCAGCCCCTCGGGCGGTACGGCATACCAGCACCGGAAAGATTTGCACCGTATTTGCACCGTACCGCGCCTGCTAGGTAGACGACGAGGGAAAGGAAACCCCAACTCCTAAGAGTAAACATTTCAAGGAAGGGTGGAGACGCATGCACATTGCCAATATTTCTTGGGCGCCGGCCGATGGGCGGCGGCCGGGCGGAGAACAACGGTTAGCTACCGTCGCACGGGCACGG
>VCJN01001364.1:0-38485 GCA_006384855.1 Tetraselmis striata
ACTTATGTTTGATACTTCTACGAGTTTGTCTATATAGTACGTAGTTGGTATATATGGAAGGGTTAGGCTCGAGTGCATTTTGTCATTTGCTGAGGCTAAAACTAGCTATGTGCTATGCTGTATGTACGGTGTTGTATATCGTACAGGTAGACGTTGGGTTTGAAAAAACAACAAATAGGGTTGTATTATCGACAAGCGACGACAAGCAGTATGCACCCACGCCGACGCAGCATACATTGCGCCTCCATTGATGGTTTTGGAGCATCATATAACATTACGGGAATGCCCCATTTTTTATTATGTATGAATATTCCTTTATTACTGTCCATGGCAGGGCGAATTGAGCTCGTATATTAGAGTAAAGTGTGCTCAACGACTATTATAACAACGTCCATCGCCAACGAATTAACGGTTGTCAATTGTTCAATTGTTCAAAACTGTCAACTAAAGCAGCAGCCAAGTCCTTCCTCGTCGTGCTGGGCGGGCTTCAAATTTGATAACGCTTGTGATTTTGTAGTGTTTGAGCCAACATGAGTGGCGGTTGGCAGCACGCCGAGGATGCATCAGTAGCTGTTTCGTGGCAAGCTAATTTTCCCAACGCTTATTCTTTTCGCGTAGCTCCTCGCACTTCGACGGATTTATGATGTTCGTCCACTTCTGATGTTTCATTTATAATATCGCTATATTGCTGCCGCATCGGGGTTGAACATCTCGGTACTTGCCGACGTCTCGTGGACGGCGCTCGCATTCGACAAAATAAGGGACGGCTTCATCAAGGTTTCAGTGATTCCAGACCCTCAGAACTGGACGACATCATCAGTGTCAGGAACTCACGTCCCTGGATCGCCCACTTATTCAAGCAGGCACTTGGACACCGCTTTGACATCAAAGATCTAGGCACATGCTCATGGCTGTTGGGTATGAAGGTGGAGCATGACTAGACAGCCGGCATGATCAAGATTCATCCGTCAAAGTACATCCATGACGTGCTGGAGCGCTCTGGTATGAGCCAATGCACCTTTGCACTTGTCTCAAGTACTGGCAACGATCCGATGAGGGCGTCAACTGCACTGGATGACAGCGCCACCACAACATGCCGGAGCCTCGTTGGAGCAATGTTGTACGCAGCAGTTGCAACACGTCCTAACATCGCGGAGGCCGTCTGTCGCCTATGCGGATTCATGACATCAGCAACTTAGGCACACATGGAAGATGCACGACGCTGCCTCCGGTACCTGAAAGGAACTCATGACCGCGGACTGACTGTCGGAGGGTACTGCGAGTTTCTTCTTCATGGTTAAAGCGATGCTAACTTTTCAACATCGTATCCCAGTCACTGCAAGTCGACCAGCGGTTTTGTAGTCGTTCTTGCACGAGCAGGCCTCAGCTATCTATCCAAGCTTCAGACATTGGTAGCACTCTCGACAGCGAAGGCAGAATTTGATTATAGCACTTTGCGTCACAGCACAGGAGGCAATGTTCTTGAGGCAGATGCTGTCAGAACTGGGATTTAGGCAGGACGGCGCAACAGCGATCGCAAAGGACAACCAGGCATGTATTATAATCGCCACCAACGATGTAACCTCAGCCCGGACCAAGCACCTGGACATCTGACTTCACTTCGTGCGAGATGCCTAAATCTCTACAAAATCAAGGTGTACTATGTGCCCACTGCTGACATGCTGGCTGACACCGTCACGAAGCCGCTTGCGTCCCGCCAACAGTTCGAGGCCTTGACCTCGCGCATCATTAATAACTACAATATCGCACCTGCAACCAGTGAAGAGGGGTGTTGACGAACACTGGTCAAAACAGCTGATCAACTGGTCAACAATAGTCCACTGAAGTGTCAGTGATCCCATCTGGCTTATAGGCAAACTAGCCTGATTATAATTCTCGTAATAGTGCAGTCTGAATTATTGTATGGCAGCTCCGATTTATTGTTATGTTTTAGCCCCCCCCCCCCCCCCCCCCCCCCCCCCCCCCCCCCTTAACTATATTTATTAGGTCTGACAGTACATAGTAGAACATGCCCTCAGCTACATGATACTCCCACTGGCATAGCTTTTCTGAACTCTTTCAATGCAGGGGTGTGTGCAGGAAGGTGTTCCTTGCCATATGCAAGCATAGAATGGAGAGGGGGTGGGGCCATTTTTGGAACCATCAGCAAATTATAGTCAGCATCAAGGCAACCCAGGAACCATATGGTGGCCCTATCCACCCTCCATGTAGTGCTATGCTGCCGCGGACCTGATGTATATCGCTGCTACTCCCTGCTACTGCTGTGGCTGCTCTGCCATCTGCTCACCCATGCTACGCAATGCTGCCTGCCTATCTAGCTCATGCAGCTTCTCAGCACAGTTGGCCTCGGCGCCCCTCACGAGCATCTGGTACCCGGCACGCTCACAGGTTTGGCATAGGGGCAAAACTATGTCGTAGGCAGTCCGTACTCAGCATCAGTAAGGCCTCCATCTGCATCACCTGCCCATATCAGCGCAATGCATCATCGGCGGGCTCAACATAGGTAGGGCAGACATTAAGATAAGGCATGGGGCAAGCAATGAGGCAAGGAAGGGGTGCAGAGGTGGCAGCAAGCCCCACCTGATGACCCTGCACACACGACGCATGAGGTGGGGATGTACTCCCAAGCGGGGTTCTTCTTCTGGTGCGTGTAGTATTCAATCTCAACGGGGGTAGCACAGGCGGTCATGCGGTAATCGCAGACCAGGGAAGCATGATGACGATGATCCTCATCCAGGGGTTGCATGCCGCACATGAAGATGTCAGAATTCTGGGCATCTGCAAGGCCATTGGCAGCCAGCCACCTGCACCACAGGAGGATCAGTGCCATGTCAGATGCAGTTGATCTTTGCATGACATGTTGCATGCAAGGGCGGGCAGAGGAGCCCGCCGCCAGTTCCGCTCCACGTCGAATGAGTTGGCACGTCATGCATCACCTTCCATATCTTCTTCTGCAACTGCGGGCGATGTCATACTTGTCTTGGGGCTGACGCCTCCTACCTCCCAAAGCAGTGGTGACGTCTATGTGTTGCACGCATGATGCAGATGCTGGCGTCGGCTCTCATGACGAGCTCGCTGTCGAAGTCGTCAACCGCATGCTTGAGGAGCTCGCGGAGAGTGTGCGTCTCTAGCCACTGCCTACTGAAGTCGAAGAAGCTCTTGCCCAGCAACCTGTCTTCCCACACCCCAGCCAGCTTCAGGCTGACTTCGTCGTCGTCTGCCATCCTTGGCGACGATGGTGGGCCAGGTAGGGCCAGCGGGAGGTAGCGCGTGCCTGTCCAGCCTGGCGCAGCGCCGCCGCCGCTTTATAGTATAAATGGCATCGTTTGCCTGGATGATATAGATACCGTTTCCAGCGCACGTGGTGCAGCGGTGGGAGACCTAGCTCAGGCCACCAGCCGCCCAGCACTGCTTATTAAGTACTGAAATGAGAGTGTCTACCCCAAATTAAAGACCCCCCCCCCCCCCCCCTTCAGTTTCTCCGTAAATCCGGTACCTAAAGCATGTCATTGAATCGTAACTGTCTTATGGCTACGCAGAAAGGGTGGAATGTACCAGTACTATCAAGTGACATGTACTGGACCTGCAGAGCAAGACGGGTATGAGGGATGTGAAGACATGCCTCATATAATCCTTGATCAAGCGTACCCCAGATTTCTGACAGGTGTCTCACTGAACCTGAATAGCCTCTTAGATATTGGAACCATGTCAAGAAGCATGAGAAATGCACGGATGAGCAGATGGAGCATGCCCCTAGCAAGGGCATCCTGCAGGTGAGAATACAATGGGACATTTCTCATCGTTTTGTAATTACAATGTTCTGATCCCACGGAGTCTGTCCCAACAGCAAGCTAGGCATTCTCCAAACATCTACATGGTTATGGGACGCGATGAGATGGCTTCCCTAGCTGCCATTGCTCGAGAATGTAAACCTTTTTGGTCTCAAATCGAGCTTCAACCTGCTGCCTGCCATTGTGACACAACACAGGTACGGTTGGCATGCTGGCTGAGGAAGGCCTGATTTAAGGGACCGCACCTTCACGGCGCCTGATTGTTAACAGGAAAGCTTGGGGTCCTCTGGTAGCAACAACAGTGGGGCGGGGGAAGCGAGGGGGGGGGGGGGGGGGGGGTGTATGTCTCCCAGGGGCGAGAAATATGACTGCACACTTCCATCAAATGGCCGCTATGCTTGTCACTATCGTCAACATGGTTGCCACGCATGAATGATGTATTCATTGCTCTGCCCGGGTATCGAAGGCCCGAATGCGGACCTGTGTATATGGTACATATTATCTGCGCATCGCATTCCTAGGGTAGGCCGCAAGTCCGCCTCCAAACCAGATGTACGGTGCTTTGCTGAGGAGCCTCAAGAGATGCCTCTGAGCTGCCAGAATCCTGCTTTACATTTCCTGCCATGTGGGACTAAGTAGAAGATCCAGCACATGAAGTGGTTCGATCTGAGGTCATATTCAGAATCATTGGGGCCTGGCTCGCTTCACAAATGTGACCCCGTGCGTAGGCCGCAGCTGGCCCTGTAGCCTATATAGTGGCTCGTTTTGCGTGTCGGGATCATAATCCTTAACATGGCTTCATGACAAGTTACCTGTCTGACTGCTAGATGATGCACTGCGGCAGACTCCGGAGGCAATGCTGAAGACATGGGTCTCTAACTCAGGTACTAGAGTAGCCCGCATTATTGGTTTCAATAATTGCAGAGATTATATGCCCACCCTATAGAGGCATCGCCTTTGTGAAATGTTGGGTGATGCTGAATGCCGCAAGCTGGCGCCCTCTGACGAGGAGCAGCCCAACTTGTTATTTGATGGCGTTATTTGATGGCTAATAGGCAGATTTACAGCTGCCTGCAGCTGCATCTATGAGTGCTACGGATGCTCCTGCTGCACTTGTAAGTATTTGCGCCTCTACGGTTTGACGAGGAAAGGCGCTTAGCAGTTGAATCGAAATATTGCCTTGATGACAGCTAGTCGCAACCCAATCACAGCGAACTCCTGACCGGTGCTACCTGCTGCGGGGACTTGGAACAGTAGCAAGGAGTACGCTCTAACCTTGGCCAGCTTGGTCAACATGTGCGGGTGTCGGCAGGCGTGTAGCGGATAATCAACACGTGTGTCGCTGCATGCTCGCATGGCAGGCACCAGTAGTGACAAGTTTGCGCGATGAAGAGTATTAACATATTTACAAGTTCCCGGCTGTTATCTATAATAGGGACCCATCTTAATGGCGGCTGTGGGACTCGCGCGAGCGTGTACCTGATGGGCGGGCGATAAGCGAATATTGTTTCGTCCAGGCACACTGTGACGAAGTGATATATACAGATAGCAACTATCTGCTCCTTCATATATCTGTGGAAGTACTCGGCACAGCGAGCTTACTTCACGCGATCCATATAAATTGGCAAATTGCTTGTCAAATAGCTTCTTCCCGCGTGAGCTTTAGCTTTCGAGGCTCAGGTCCTTGTATGCCCGGAGAGTCGCCGGTCGAAGCCCGTTGATGTCCCGCGCGGCGACTGCGAGCTCTTGCTGCGTGGCGCCCTGCCTGAGCATAGCGTTCAGCTTCTCGAGGCCGGCCCTCTTTAGCTGCGCGAGATACTGTACACTGTCGTCCGGGCAGGTGGAGGCTTGGGCAGGTGGCGGGCCGTCGACATCCATAGGATGCCAGTCGAAGACACAGGTGCTGTCGTGGTCGCTGCAGGCGCTCGCGTTGCGGCCTGACACGGTGGGGAGGTCGAAGCAGGGGGCGGAGCACTCCATAGCTGGTGGTTGACGCGTAATGATCGATAAGGTGTTAACTCTAAGTCAAGCTTCAGAATTTGTCAGCGGGAATATGCCGTATTGTGCAGATAACTGTGTGACGATGGCTGGCGTATTCTCCCCTTCATGTAGGGATCGGCTTGGATCAGCAATATTCAGCAGCGAGGTTGCTGCGCACGAGCGTGCTCTAGTCGCGTGCCTTGCGTGCAGATGATTTCTGCCGTCGTACCAGGTACCCATTGTGGTCGGGTAGCCCGAACAAAAATGCGACGGATGTTCCCAGCGTCCGGACAGTAAATTTCGACACTTAAACTACTGCGAATTTTACGTACGCGCTTCGTGTATGTTCTTCACGGCGAAACTGTGCGAGTCCTACCGGTACCGCCCGGACGTGGAGACGCTACAGCAAGGGTTACACTGTTGCCAGTCCTGTCCGGCCGGCCCGCAGGTAAAAACAGCTACCTGTACCGCTGTACGTCTTCCAATCACAATACTCTTTCTCGTAGACTTAGAATATACCTCGTCTGATGATGTTACTGGAACCAGGGGAGTATACCTCGTCCGATGACCCCTGCTAGAACCTCGTATAAGGATTGAAAGGGTATGAAAACGCGGTTACTAATCCTTAACTCATGTAGCGACGACAGGCAAAATACGGCGGGTGCCCGCGCACTTCTACCCGCACGCGCACTTCTACTAACTTCTACTATAACGCGCACTTCTACTAACGCGCTACTAGTATAAATCCTTAGTAAGAACATTCTCTTGCGGCATTCTCTCTGCCGGAGCGCAGACGGCCAAGTCTGACGCGTTTGCCCGTTCTCATTCCGCACCCTCTTCTCGTGCTGCTTATTCCACAGCGCAATTGCTGGCTTGGACGTTCTCTATTGCCTTTTCGGGTGGTATCCTGATCGCCTTTTGCAGCTAGCTCATGTAATACAACAGGTATATAAATCCTTGAGAACCCGAGTTTTAATTTCCAGAATATTCGGGCGGAGCGCGTACCAGTGGTGATGAGGTACATCCGTACCCGAACATAACGACCAACAGCAGCGTTATCAGCGCGCACTCGCTGTCTCGCTACTGCTACGAGTACCTGCCTGGCACCGGCGTCAGTAATCAACAGGCGGGTCTTCATCCGTGCGCATTAATTAGGTTGCACGCCACAGCATGTCGCGAGACTGATTTCCGCCCTGTATGTGTGGGCACATAGACCCTCATTCCCTGGAGCTAATCCTTAACAGCCGCCCCTAGTAATTGTGCAGCATTGTCGGTAGTTTCGCACACCAGTAATTTCGCACACTTGGGCATGGGGCATGCACAACCATGCGGAGTATATGCGCATGTTTCTCGTGAATAGCTCGCCGGATATATGTATCCCTTATCTATGCATACATCATTTGATCGGGGGGTGGGGAGCGGTGTTACGGTACTTCCCGGTTGTAGTGGGCCCCGCAGTCAACGCCACTTCGGACGCAACCAAGAGCATATGCCCTAGTACATGGTGTGCCAACGCCCCAACGGGTAGGGCGCCAAGCCAGTGCCCATGGGCCAGTGCTCAAATGGGCCGACGCCCAAACGGGTAGGGCGGACCTTTCGTGGTCAGTGCCGGTTGCTTTCACGGCAGTGTTTTAGACGGTGATCCAACAGTGTTGGAAATTCCGTAACTGGCCTTCAATTAGCTGGTCTTGCAGAATGCTTCGGCAATTTGCTTGAATGACGACTATAACGGAGCGTCGCCTACCCAGGGCTTTCCGTAACTGGATTGCTGCTTTAATGGCGCCGTCCTAGAGACGCTGCAAGGGTTTCAATGGTGCTATTCCTGTCCCGGGGACGAAAAAAAGAAAAAAACATGGTGTGCTGCCCTTGCCCTGGCCCTTGCCCTTGCCTGGCGCAGTGGCAATATATCAGCACCCCGAGCGACGACTTGCACACCCAGTCACAAAAATTGTAAGCTTATTTCCGATGGGTCTCCAGCCACCAGGTGACATGCTTTTGTTCGGTTCGTGCCAAGATGCGGCTTGTGTGCCCGGTGAGGGGGTTGGCAGACAACGGGGTGGGTGGAGTGGCCGGCGGGGGGCGTTTTGCAGACGAGGGAGAACAATAGTTGATATACAGCGTATAATATGCTGCGACGCAAGTAGTACATTATATCATAGGTAGGCGAAAGTTACGATCGTCAAACGAAAGGGGCGCGATGCGCGCGCGCATCGGAGGAATGTAGGAGATCTCCGACAATTCAAGCCGTTTCGTTGGAGGAAGTTGCGCCGGTACACAGGTAATCGCGCCAAGTTCTGATCGTCAAACGATGCAGGCGGACGGCGCGCGCTTGTCAGCCGAATTCGAACGGGCGCGCGGGGCGCGGGACGATGGCCGGACGTGGGCGACGGCGGCTCTGCGGAGATCCTCAACTGTGCATCGATCCAGACGGCTCAGCGAGCTTCCGCCCACTCCCGCTCTGCTCCAACCACGCCCCGCCGCGGCGTATAGTACGACATGTTCGCCAACTCCGCCGAATCAGATGCGTAATCGGACGAGATGGGGGTTTTCGGTCCGGTCACGATCGCGCAAATAGTCGCCGAACAGGAGGAGGCTGCCAACGATCTTTCTCGGCGCCTCTGCATGTTGGCCCACTCCGGCGCGCCAATATGGTTGGCAAGTAGGAGGGGTACCCTACGCTAGCTTGGAATGTGAATGTGGGTCACCGGAAGTGAGCCCCCCCGCCCCCGCCCCAAACCAGCGCAACCTTTGCTGGTTCAAGCGCCTCACTCAGCCGTCCCTGTATCTCCCTCTAATGATGTGATGTTAAGTACCTCTGCTGTGCAGGTGGATCTTTCTGTCCACGGTCCCTTTATTTGCTGGGGATCATAATGACAAAACCATAGTGAGAGATGAACCGTTCATACGTGAGGTGCGTGGTGGCGGATCGATTCTTCCCGCTTGCTATGTTGGTTCCCTCATGCGGAGTGAATGCTGAGGTTGTTTACAACTGCAGGTGAGAGAGAACAAACTGTTCACTGAGGCCACCCGGCAGACGTACAGGTTTGATGGCAACCTGCGCGAACCTATGGGTGTCCATGCCATCAATGACGGGGGCTACCACATCAGATGGAGAGAGACAAGGGCGGGACAGAAGCCGGATGAGGCTGGCGCACTTGCCATGGCGGTTGCTCTCGCTCTCAGCGAAAGTGTGCGACAGGACTCGGAATATGTATTTGGGATCAAGAAGAAAAGTGGCGTTGGTGGCGTTGTTGACAGAATTTTATGGTCGAAGGTTTGACCCACTGTTACAGGATGTTACAGTAATGTGACTTTCTAGTACTTAGTAGTAATTGATGTACTGGCTAAAGTATGGTAACAGGGGCAGGAATAGCCCCAGGGACCCTGACAGGAGCAGGAAGTTTCTAGAGCAGGCAGGTCTTGAACATGCCTGCAAACCAACCTTTTCTAGAGACCCAGTTAGCTGCTGCCATGATCTAGCAGCAATGTAGGAGTACTAGAGCTGCCAAAATGGCGGCTGAACTAGCTTGATGTATGCAGTTTGGATGATGCTGGCATGTAGCTCCTGGTGGGGAGCTGCAGGCAGCAGCCAGTATAAATACTGCAAGAAACACTTGTAAGAAGTAGAGTCTTGAGTGCCACCAAGCAGCCTGATACCTGCATCAGGCGTGTTCTGATCGCGTGACATAATGACGGGCCATGCGCGCGGCTGGCAACGCCGTATTATGATACATGTATGGGTGTGTGTGTGTGTGTGTGTGTGTGTATGATGCGTCGGTGATGGCAGCCCGTATGCTTATGTACATATGCCGCTCACGCTGTGCAGTGCGCCGAATATGATGAAATATATATGCTTTGCTAAATTCGCCCCTGTGCTCACAGGTCCCTTCGAATGTGACAACCAAAGAACAACTGGACGACATGTTCCGGTCGTGCTCAACACTGTACATCATGGTTTCGCAGTACGATGGCCTCAACACTGTCCGGGAGAGTGATGATGGCTGGGAACCACTGGAGATGGACGCCATCGGTGGGACAACATCTGCGGCGGTGGAAATGATCGAGGAGCAAATGCGGATAGACGCCAACCCAGAGGGGCTGCCAAACGACTTCGTTGATTCGGATGTAGGTGCCATTGACGTGCACACCGGATTTACCGTAGCTGAGCAGCTCATCGGCTGGACATCGCGTGTACCTGTCCACGTTGGTACATGTCTCGTTGGGATAAAGTAGGTCGACAGCCAGCATCAACAGAGGAGGTATAGCAGGATGACGACTACACCAGTACGCAGGAGGCCATAGCTGAGCATATCAGCTACATGATCAGAAAGAAGATGTTGTGCAAGCTGAATCATATGCCAGCGTCTGCATGTCAGTGTGTGACATGCCTGTGAATGTTTGCCCACGGCCATGCCATGATACTCTGTGAAAAGTGTCTACGTATATTTAGTGTAGGGATGCTGTAATGGATGGTGCCTCTTGTGGCATTATTTTCTACTTGGGGGGGGGGGGGGGGGGGGGGGGGGGGGGGGCTATGCTGACTATTCCAGAAACACAGTTGGCAGCCCGGCAGTAGCAGCCTTGTCCTGCAGCATCTGCCCTACAGTGGCAGGGTTGTAGTCAGAGGGAGCAGGAAAGCGGTCATCCGCAGGGGCCGGGTTGGCTTGGGGGGCGGGAGGACCCTCATCCTCTTCCAAATTCGTCATGATGATCTGCATAGCCTTGTCCCTGTGCTGCTCATTGTCATGCTTCAGCAAGTGGTTCAATCTGAGGTCATATTCATAATCATTGGGGCCTGGCTCGCTTCACAAGTGTGACCCCGTGCATGGGTCGCAGCTGGCCCTGTAGCCTATATATTGGCTCTTTCTGCGTGTCGGGATGATAATCCTTAACATGGCGTCATGACAGGAAACCTGTCTGACTGCTAGATGATGCACTGCGGCAGACTCCGGAGGCAATGCTGAAGACATGGGTCTCTAACTCAGGTACTAGAGTAGCCCGCATTATTGGTTCCAATAATTGCAGAGATTATATGCCCACCCTATAGAGGCATCGCCTTTGTGTAATGTTGGGTGATGCTGAATGCCGCAAGCTGGCGCCCCCTGACGAGGAGCAGCCCAACTTGTTATTTGATGCCCCTAACAGGCAGATTTAGAGCTGCCTGCAGCTGCATCTATGAGTGCTACGGATGCGCTTGCTGCACTTGTAAGTATTTGCGCCTCTACGGTTTGACGAGGAAAGGCGCTTAGCAGTCGAATCGAAATATTGCCTTTATGACAGCTAGTCGCAACCCAATCACAGCGAACTCCTGACCGGTGCTACTTGTTGCGGGGACTTGGAACAGTAGCAAGGAGTACTTTCTAACCTTGGTCAGCTTGGTCAACATGTGCGGGTGTCGGCAGGCGTGTAGCGGATAATCAACACGTGTGTCGCTGCATGCTCGCATGGCATGCACCAGCATAACAAGTTTGCGCGATGAAGAGTATTAACATATTTACATGTTCCTCGCTGTTATCTGTAAAAGCGACCTATCTCTATGGCGGCTGTGCGACCCGCGCGAGCGTGTACCTGGGCGGGGGACGAAGGAGTATTGTTTCGTCCAGGCACACTGTGACTAAGTGAGATATGCAGATAGCAACTATTTGTTCCTACACACATATGTGGAAGTACTCGGCACAGCGAGCTTACTTCACGCGCTCGATATAAATTGCTAGTCAAACAGCTTCTTCCCGCGTGAGGTTTAGCGTACGAGGCTCAGGTCCTTGTATGTCCGGAGGGTCGCCGGTCGAAGCCCATTGATGTCCCGCGCGGCGACTGCGAGCTCTTGCTGCGTGGCGCCCTGCCTGAGCATAGCGTTCAGCTTCTCGAGGCCGGCCCTCTTTAGCTGCGCGAGATACTTTACACTGTCGTCCGGGCAGGTGGAGGCTTGGGCAGGTGGCGGGCCGTCGACATCCATAGGATGCCAGTCGAAGACGCAGGCGCTGTCTTGGTCGCTGCAGGCGCTCTCGTTGCGGCCTGACACGGTGGGGAGGTCGAAGCAGGGGGCGGAGCACTCCATAGCTGGTGGTTGACGCGCAATGATCGACAAGGTAGTCTGTGCTGTAAAGCAAGCTTCAGAATTTGTCAGAGGGGATATGCCGTATTGTGCAGATAACTGTGTGACGATGGCTGGCGTATTCTCCCCTTCATGTAGGGATCGGCTGGGATCAGCAATATTCAGCAGCGAGGTTGCTGCGCACGAGATAGCTTGTTGAGGTGCCTTCCGTGCTGATTGCTGTATTAATACCCGTAGTCGCCGGGTAGCCCGAAAAAATGCAAGGGGATCTTCCCAGCGTCCGGACAGTAAATTGCGAATTTTACGCGCTATGTATGTTTTTCTCGGCGATACTGTGCAAGTACTACGTGTACGTAGAGACGCTGCAAGCGTGTTGCCAGTCCGCCTGTCACGGGCCGGGCGGGGGGCGGGGAAAAACTACCTGTACGTCTTCAAATTGCACTACTACTCTTTCTCGTAGACGACTGTAGAATATACCTCGTAGTCTGATGATACTGGAACCTCGTAGGGGTACGAAAACGCGCTTACCAACTCATAGTACAGGTAATATACCGGGAAATTACCAGGCAATGCCAGGTAATAAGTTCTTATAATACCAGGCCAGATAATACCGGGTAATACGGCGGGTGCCCGCGCACCTCCAAGAACCCGCTTAGTTCCCAGGATATTATTCGACAGAGCGCGTACCAGTGGTGATGCGCTACATTCGTACCCGTGTGAATTACAAAAAGGGCAGTTCCCCAGAATTAGAAAATCAACACAGCAAGCCGCCTATCTAAAAGCGGCCCGCATCCCGCATAAGGCGGGATGGATGAGTGATGCGCACACGGTTCAGAGTCCGGGCCACGCGAGCACGTGCTTCAGCAACGGGATGGCAGACGAATCTGCGCCGCCGTCTAATGAGGCAGCGATCGCGCTCTCGAGCGGCCACCAAGCTCAGGACCCCGACGAAATCTCTTGCGAGCAAGGCCTCCTGGTGAGCCCGGGTGATGCACCGAGTGCCCCGCGATGAGAGGGCACCCCGATCCGCAGCCAAGCATGCGATACCACGCACTGTGCGGTGCACCCCCTTGCTCACCTCACCCACTGTGCCGAAGACCATGCCCGTGTACTCCGACATATCCAGGATGTCTCGAAGAGGACCCTTCTGTCCGGGCTCTGTGTTGTGCCACGCCGCATCCCGCGCAGCCAACCCCCGTTGTATGTCGCCCAACGAGGAGCGCTCAAACCGATCTACAGCCGTGGCCCGGGGCACTGAAGTGTACTTGACCCCGTACCGCATAGTCTTGAACTCCAGCAGTGTGGACTTCAAGCTCCGGGGATCATAACTCCCGGTCACGACGTTGAACGCCGGAAGGGAGAGCTCTGCGTCCGGCAATAGGTCCTTGAGTTCATCCCTGGGCACGGTGTTGCCGAGAGGCACTGCCTGCTGGAACAAGTCATCCACCTCCCGCCGTACCGCGATACCTAGGTCGTGAAAACAGTGATCGCGGAAGGCATCTGCGATAGCGTCGTGCTGTACATGCCAGTGAGCGTCTCCAGGCGCCGGGAGGTTCATAAGCGCGTCGCCGTATATATAGGTCAACAGTGACAGGGTTGTGCTCCGTCGAGGGCAGAATGATCTGGCTCCCAACCACCGGGGCCAAGCACGGGCTAGGCAGAAGGAAGCAAGTACCCGGCAGCGACCTCCCGCAGCTCATGGCTGTCATGGCTGCCATGGCTCTGCGGAGTCATGGCTGTCCGCGCGGTGGGGATGGCCACTGTCCACATGCCTGACGCCGCGTCGAGCTGGTTGAACAAGATCCGTTCCCTACATGTGGCAGGGAGAGCGCACACCTCATTTCGAAGCCGGGAGTTGTTGGCCTGGTCTAGAAATGCCGTCAGCTCCTTTTGCGAGCCCGACGCCGCCTCCACTTCCCGCTCCATTTGGCGCGCGTCTGCGTCGCCAAGATGGCTAGCAGTAGCCGCTTGGAGGCCCCACGACTCGCGCATCTCCGCGGCGTAGCTGTCCGACCCATGAGCATCGTTGAGGAAGTGGTCATACTGGCGGGCGGAAGAAGTTGCGTTGAAGCTGCCTCGGCCAAGTACGGACCCGACTCTGGTCGAAGAAACCAGGGGTGGGGGTGTTGGTGCCGGAGTTCCTAGTCAGGAACCTTGGGAGGGTGGCATTCATGCAGCCGATGAAGGCGGCATCACGAACGGTAGCCATGCGGCGGATGCCAGCTCCCTTCAACCGAGTGGGGAGGTGAAGCCTGCTGCGCGCCCTGGCCACTGCATCCTCGCTCAAGGTAGCCAAAGGTGCGTGGTAGTCCCTACTACTCTGCTCTCCTTGATACCTCACACAGCTTGCATGTGGAGAACCGCCCGGCTAGCAGACTGGAAGAGCCAGACTGGCGCCACCACGAAGATGACCAGCGTCACTGCGTGACTTGAATAAGGCCATGGTCTGCTTTCGCACCGTCTCCATAAGTATATTTGCCAGTCTGGTACGGATCCAAATAGCGATTGCGGTGTATATCTGCAAATACGCTATGTGGCACAGGCATGCTTTTGCTTGGGGGCGAGAGCGTTCGGGTGGGCAAGAAATCTCGCTCTTCAGGATAATATTTAAAACACAGCACATGCCGTCGCTACCGACTATTGTGACTCGACGGAACACGATGCAGGCTCCGTGCGCCTCGATGTCCAACGGTAGTAAACGGCATATGCGATACAGCAAAAAATAGCTGTTGGTAACTATGAACCTTGCTGAGAGTGTGTTTGTACCGAAACTGGAAGAAGACAAGCGCGAGCTGCTTCCGGGACAGGCAAGCAGGTGCCGGGACCACGCAGGAATAATGCTACTGCGGCCGTCCAGAAATAATGAAGCCATAACTCCCGGTCACGACGTTGAACGCCGGAAGGGAGAGCTCTGCGTCCGGCAATAGGTCCTTGAGTTCATCCCTGGGCACGGTGTTGCCGAGAGGCACTGCCTGCTGGAACAAGTCATCCACCTCCCGCCGTACCGCGATACCTAGGTCGTGAAAACAGTGATCGCGGAAGGCGTCTGCGATAGCGTCGTGCTGTACATGCCAGTGAGCGTCTCCAGGCGCCGGGAGGTTCATAAGCGCGTCGCCGTATATATAGGTCAACAGTGACAGGGTTGTGCTCCGTCGAGGGCAGAATGATCTGGCTCCCAACCACCGGGGCCAAGCACGGGCTAGGCAGAAGGAAGCAAGTACCCGGCAGCGACCTCCCGCAGCTCATGGCTGTCATGGCTGCCATGGCTCTGCGGAGTCATGGCTGTCCGCGCGGTGGGGATGGCCACTGTCCACATGCCTGACGCCGCGTCGAGCTGGTTGAACAAGATCCGTTCCCTACATGTGGCAGGGAGAGCGCACACCTCATTTCGAAGCCGGGAGTTGTTGGCCTGGTCTAGAAATGCCGTCAGCTCCTTTTGCGAGCCCGACGCCGCCTCCACTTCCCGCTCCATTTGGCGCGCGTCTGCGTCGCCAAGATGGCTAGCAGTAGCCGCTTGGAGGCCCCACGACTCGCGCATCTCCGCGGCGTAGCTGTCCGACCCATGAGCATCGTTGAGGAAGTGGTCATACTGGCGGGCGGAAGAAGTTGCGTTGAAGCTGCCTCGGCCAAGTACGGACCCGACTCTGGTCGAAGAAACCAGGGGTGGGGGTGTTGGTGCCGGAGTTCCTAGTCAGGAACCTTGGGAGGGTGGCATTCATGCAGCCGATGAAGGCGGCATCACGAACGGTAGCCATGCGGCGGATGCCAGCTCCCTTCAACCGAGTGGGGAGGTGAAGCCTGCTGCGCGCCCTGGCCACTGCATCCTCGCTCAAGGTAGCCAAAGGTGCGTGGTAGTCCCTACTACTCTGCTCTCCTTGATACCTCACACAGCTTGCATGTGGAGAACCGCCCGGCTAGCAGACTGGAAGAGCCAGACTGGCGCCACCACGAAGATGACCAGCGTCACTGCGTGACTTGAATAAGGCCATGGTCTGCTTTCGCACCGTCTCCATAAGTATATTTGCCAGTCTGGTACGGATCCAAATAGCGATTGCGGTGTATATCTGCAAATACGCTATGTGGCACAGGCATGCTTTTGCTTGGGGGCGAGAGCGTTCGGGTGGGCAAGAAATCTCGCTCTTCAGGATAATATTTAAAACACAGCACATGCCGTCGCTACCGACTATTGTGACTCGACGGAACACGATGCAGGCTCCGTGCGCCTCGATGTCCAACGGTAGTAAACGGCATATGCGATACAGCAAAAAATAGCTGTTGGTAACTATGAACCTTGCTGAGAGTGTGTTTGTACCGAAACTGGAAGAAGACAAGCGCGAGCTGCTTCCGGGACAGGCAAGCAGGTACCGGGACCACGCAGGAATAATGCTACTGCGGCCGTCCAGAAATAATGAAGCCATAACTCCCGGTCACGACGTTGAACGCCGGAAGGGAGAGCTCTGCGTCCGGCAATAGGTCCTTGAGTTCATCCCTGGGCACGGTGTTGCCGAGAGGCACTGCCTGCTGGAACAAGTCATCCACCTCCCGCCGTACCGCGATACCTAGGTCGTGAAAACAGTGATCGCGGAAGGCGTCTGCGATAGCGTCGTGCTGTACATGCCAGTGAGCGTCTCCAGGCGCCGGGAGGTTCATGAGCGCGTCGCCGTATAGGTCAACAGTGACGGGGTTGTGCTCCGTCGAGGGCAGAATGATCTGGCTCCCAACCACCGGGGCCAAGCACGGGCTAGGCAGAAGGAAGCAAGTACCCGGCAGCGACCTCCCGCAGCTCATGGTTGTCATGGCTGTCATGGCTCTGCGGAGTCATGGCTGTCCGCGCGGTGGGGATGGCCACTGTCCACATGCCTGACGCCGCGTCGAGCTGGTTGAACAAGATCCGTTCCCTACATGTGGCAGGGAGAGCGCACACCTCATTTCGAAGCCGGGAGTTGTTGGCCTGGTCTAGAAATGCCGTCAGCTCCTTTTGCGAGCCCGACGCCGCCTCCACTTCCCGCTCCATTTGGCGCGCGTCTGCGTCGCCAAGCTGGCTAGCAGTAGCCGCTTGGAGGCCCCACGCCTCGCGCATCTCCGCGGCGTAGCTGTCCGACCCATGAGCATCGTTGAGGAAGTGGTCATACTGGCGGGCGGAAGAAGTTGCGTTGAAGCTGCCTCGGCCAAGTACGGACCCGACTCTGGTCGAAGAAACCAGGGGTGGGGGTGTTGGTGCCGGAGTTTCTAGTCAGGAACCTTGGGAGGGTGGCATTCATGCAGCCGATGAAGGCGGCATCACGAACGGTAGCCATGCGGCGGATGCCAGCTCCCTTCAACCGAGTGGGGAGGTGAAGCCTGCTGCGCGCCCTGGCCACTGCATCCTCGCTCAAGGTAGCCAAAGGTGCGTGGTAGTCCCTACTACTCTGCTCTCCTTGATACCTCACACAGCTTGCATGTGGAGAACCGCCCGGCTAGCAGACTGGAAGAGCCAGACTGGCGCCACCACGAAGATGACCAGCGTCACTGCGTGACTTGAATAAGGCCATGGTCTGCTTTCGCACCGTCTCCATAAGTATATTTGCCAGTCTGGTACGGATCCAAATAGCGATTGCGGTGTATATCTGCAAATACGCTATGTGGCACAGGCATGCTTTTGCTTGAGGGCGAGAGCGTTCGGGTGGGCAAGAAATCTCGCTCTTCAGGATAATATTTAAAACACAGCACATGCCGTCGCTACCGACTATTGTGACTCGACGGAACACGACGCAGGCTCCGTGCGCCTCGATGTCCAACGGTAGTAAACGGCATATGCGATACAACAAAAAATAGCTGTTGGTAACTATGAACCTTGCTGAGAGTGTGTTTGTACCGAAACTGGAAGAAGACAAGCGCGAGCTGCTTCCGGGACAGGCAAGCAGGTACCGGGACCATGCAGGAAATCAATAATGCTACTGCGGCCGTCCAGAAATAATGAAGCCATAACTCCCGGTCACGACGTTGAACGCCGGAAGGGAGAGCTCTGCGTCCGGCAATAGGTCCTTGAGTTCATCCCTGGGCACGGTGTTGCCGAGAGGCACTGCCTGCTGGAACAAGTCATCCACCTCCCGCCGTACCGCGATACCTAGGTCGTGAAAACAGTGATCGCGGAAGGCGTCTGCGATAGCGTCGTGCTGTACATGCCAGTGAGCGTCTCCAGGCGCCGGGAGGTTCATGAGCGCGTCGGCGTATAGGTCAACAGTGACGGGGTTGTGCTCCGTCGAGGGCAGAATGATCTGGCTCCCAACCACCGGGGCCAAGCACGGGCTAGGCAGAAGGAAGCAAGTACCCGGCAGCGACCTCCCGCAGCTCATGGCTGTCATGGCTGCCATGGCTCTGCGGAGTCATGGCTGTCCGCGCGGTGGGGATGGCCACTGTCCACATGCCTGACGCCGCGTCGAGCTGGTTGAACAAGATCCGTTCCCTACATGTGGCAGGGAGAGCGCACACCTCATTTCGAAGCCGGGAGTTGTTGGCCTGGTCTAGAAATGCCGTCAGCTCCTTTTGCGAGCCCGACGCCGCCTCCACTTCCCGCTCCATTTGGCGCGCGTCTGCGTCGCCAAGATGGCTAGCAGTAGCCGCTTGGAGGCCCCACGCCTCGCGCATCTCCGCGGCGTAGCTGTCCGACCCATGAGCATCGTTGAGGAAGTGGTCATACTGGCGGGCGGAAGAAGTTGCGTTGAAGCTGCCTCGGCCAAGTACGGACCCGACTCTGGTCGAAGAAACCAGGGGTGGGGGTGTTGGTGCCGGAGTTCCTAGTCAGGAACCTTGGGAGGGTGGCATTCATGCAGCCGATGAAGGCGGCATCACGAACGGTAGCCATGCGGCGGATGCCAGCTCCCTTCAACCGAGTGGGGAGGTGAAGCCTGCTGCGCGCCCTGGCCACTGCATCCTCGCTCAAGGTAGCCAAAGGTGCGTGGTAGTCCCTACTACTCTGCTCTCCTTGATACCTCACACAGCTTGCATGTGGAGAACCGCCCGGCTAGCAGACTGGAAGAGCCAGACTGGCGCCACCACGAAGATGACCAGCGTCACTGCGTGACTTGAATAAGGCCATGGTCTGCTTTCGCACCGTCTCCATAAGTATATTTGCCAGTCTGGTACGGATCCAAATAGCGATTGCGGTGTATATCTGCAAATACGCTATGTGGCACAGGCATGCTTTTGCTTGGGGGCGAGAGCGTTCGGGTGGGCAAGAAATCTCGCTCTTCAGGATAATATTTAAAACACAGCACATGCCGTCGCTACCGACTATTGTGACTCGACGGAACACGATGCAGGCTCCGTGCGCCTCGATGTCCAACGGTAGTAAACGGCATATGTGATACAGCAAAAAATAGCTGTTGGTAACTATAAACCTTGCTGAGAGTGTGTTTGTACCGAAACTGGAAGAAGACAAGCGCGAGCTGCTTCCGGGACAGGCAAGCAGGTGCCGGGACCACGCAGGAATAATGCTACTGCGGCCGTCCAGAAATAATGAAGCCATAACTCCCGGTCACGACGTTGAACGCCGGAAGGGAGAGCTCTGCGTCCGGCAATAGGTCCTTGAGTTCATCCCTGGGCACGGTGTTGCCGAGAGGCACTGCCTGCTGGAACAAGTCATCCACCTCCCGCCGTACCGCGATACCTAGGTCGTGAAAACAGTGATCGCGGAAGGCGTCTGCGATAGCGTCGTGCTGTACATGCCAGTGAGGGTCTCCAGGCGCCGGGAGGTTCATGAGCGCGTCGCCGTATAGGTCAACAGTGACGAGGTTGTGCTCCGTCGAGGGCAGAATGATCTGGCTCCCAACCACCGGGGCCAAGCACGGGCTAGGCAGAAGGAAGCAAGTACCCGGCAGCGACCTCCCGCAGCTCATGGTTGTCATGGCTGTCATGGCTCTGCGGAGTCATGGCTGTCCGCGCGGTGGGGATGGCCACTGTCCACATGCCTGACGCCGCGTCGAGCTGGTTGAACAAGATCCGTTCCCTACATGTGGCAGGGAGAGCGCACACCTCATTTCGAAGCCGGGAGTTGTTGGCCTGGTCTAGAAATGCCGTCAGCTCCTTTTGCGAGCCCGACGCCGCCTCCACTTCCCGCTCCATTTGGCGCGCGTCTGCGTCGCCAAGCTGGCTAGCAGTAGCCGCTTGGAGGCCCCACGCCTCGCGCATCTCCGCGGCGTAGCTGTCCGACCCATGAGCATCGTTGAGGAAGTGGTCATACTGGCGGGCGGAAGAAGTTGCGTTGAAGCTGCCTCGGCCAAGTACGGACCCGACTCTGGTCGAAGAAACCAGGGGTGGGGGTGTTGGTGCCGGAGTTTCTAGTCAGGAACCTTGGGAGGGTGGCATTCATGCAGCCGATGAAGGCGGCATCACGAACGGTAGCCATGCGGCGGATGCCAGCTCCCTTCAACCGAGTGGGGAGGTGAAGCCTGCTGCGCGCCCTGGCCACTGCATCCTCGCTCAAGGTAGCCAAAGGTGCGTGGTAGTCCCTACTACTCTGCTCTCCTTGATACCTCACACAGCTTGCATGTGGAGAACCGCCCGGCTAGCAGACTGGAAGAGCCAGACTGGCGCCACCACGAAGATGACCAGCGTCACTGCGTGACTTGAATAAGGCCATGGTCTGCTTTCGCACCGTCTCCATAAGTATATTTGCCAGTCTGGTACGGATCCAAATAGCGATTGCGGTGTATATCTGCAAATACGCTATGTGGCACAGGCATGCTTTTGGGGGCGAGAGCGTTCGGGTGGGCAAGAAATCTCGCTCTTCAGGATAATATTTAAAACACAGCACATGCCGTCGCTACCGACTATTGTGACTCGACGGAACACGATGCAGGCTCCGTGCGCCTCGATGTCCAACGGTAGTAAACGGCATATGCGATACAGCAAAAAATAGCTGTTGGTAACTATGAACCTTGCTGAGAGTGTGTTTGTACCGAAACTGGAAGAAGACAAGCGCGAGCTGCTTCCGGGACAGGCAAGCAGGTACCGGGACCATGCAGGAATAATGCTACTGCGGCCGTCCAGAAATAATGAAGCCATAACTCCCGGTCACGACGTTGAACGCCGGAAGGGAGAGCTCTGCGTCCGGCAATAGGTCCTTGAGTTCATCCCTGGGCACGGTGTTGCCGAGAGGCACTGCCTGCTGGAACAAGTCATCCACCTCCCGCCGTACCGCGATACCTAGGTACCCGTACGGGTACCTGCTGCCCAACAACGATATCAGCGCTAGTACTACGGTGCTACGGGCGTCAGTAATTAATGAACATGTGGGTCTTCAACGCAGGCTGCGCGCCACATGTAGTCGCCAAACTGATTGCAGCCCTATATGTGGGCAAATATCATCTTCCCTCGAGTCATATAGCAGTATACACTCGCCCCAACCTCCAACATCTGTGTCTGCCCCCCGTACTGCCCACGCATACTGTACCAGATAAATGCGATGCGGTGTGCCAGACCAAACAGCAGCGGTAAGATGCTCTCAAACCACTTCCAGCTCCATGTAAGATCTCCCCCCCCCCCCCCCCCCCCTCTCTGTCTCTAGATGGGGGCGGCACTAGTTACATGCTGACACAAAGCTCATTCATGCAGAAGGCCATCCATTCATTAGTGGGATATCAATGTCGTTCGTCAATAGTGCATGTGCATGCTGCTCCATGTTCCAAAGCCCTGGTTTGGCCCAATGTTGTACAATATCCGAGGTAACTTTTCATCAATCAGCTGTGCCTACCAGCGCTCCCGAGCCGGCTGTCATCTGCATCTGACGCCAGCTGCAACATCATTCGGCGCACGATTGACAAGATATGAGTACTGACAGCAGTAATGCAATCAGACATACAGCACATACAGGAATAAAGAGTGCTGCCGTTGTCGCAACAAAACTGGCGGATACATCGTGCAGGCCAGGCACGTGGATGAGGGCAATCTCAATCCGAAAACAAAACAACCAGAGAAATCACAACCAAAGACCCACCCTCATCCATCGCATGGAATCAGAAGCCACCCGCGGGCATTTAAGGTGATGGCGGCCTGGCGCTTGTATCTACTCAAGATTCTGCACTTCATCTCCGTCACGCGCCGAAGCGACCGAGCTGCTGACAACTTTGCGCTTAGCAGCAGCCCAGGCAACGCCACCTCTGTTCCCAGAGCCACGGGAAGTACGTGGCTTGTCTGGCGACGTCAGGGCAGTCAGTTGCGCCTGAAGGCCCTCATTACGCTTGCGGAGGTCAGTCCACATGATGTCGAGCTGCTCCAGGATGTACTCTTCCGGCCTGGTCGACAGCGAAGCGCAACGCAACACACACAGCGCACAATGAGCTCCGTTGCATAGGCACACTTGGATGCGCCAGTCAATCATTCAAGCACCTGCCGCAATCTCACCGCTCGTCGCCGTCGCCGCGCAGCTGAGGGATGACGATGTGCTCATGCTTGGCGTGCAGATCAAACGACCAACCGGCGGCTGTTCTGTCCAGGTGAATTTTGCGAGCAGGAACGAATCCAAGTGAATCCATCAAGTGCTCCTTGCGCTTAATGTACCTGGATGGGCATCAAGCGGCAGAAACCATGGTTAGGAGGGGGGGGGGGGGGGGGGGGGGGGGGCAGAAAGGGCGAAAGAGCGAAAATGGACATACAAGCAAGCAAGGCAAGCTGCGCACTTAGCAAGATTTAGTGCCCACTGGTGTGCGGCCTGCGTCTGGATGCGCTCGTAGGTGTCGGAGAACATGGCAATCATCAGGTTGAGCAGCACAATGGCGGTGAAGAGGAGGTAGAGCTGGATACAGATGATGATTGGCGGGGTGTCCATGCACTCGTACACCGGCCCGTCCCAGGACACGACGCCCAGCACCATGAAGAGCATGTTGGAGAGCAGGTGGTTGTACGCCAGCCAGCGGGCGCCAGGCCCGCCGTCTTGAAACTCTTCGGCGCAGCTGTGGACCATTAGCATGTGGATCGCCAGCATGAAGCCGGGCGCAACGCCGGTCATGAGGGCTGCGAACTTCGTGACGTCGCGCTTCATCATCTCCACCAGGACGATACAGAAGGAACCAAAGTCGCGGAATAGCTGGATGAAGTACAGCATGCGCAGCCACGTGAAAATGGTTGCGGCCGCGAGCACCTCTGTCGCGCGCGACATGTCCGCATGCTCTGCTGACATGTCTGATCAGCGACAAAAGGGCGACATATGCCAATTTGTCAAAGTACGGCATTCACAGTACTCCTTGAATACATAGACTGGTGGGCTAGACAGTAAGGACATGCATCTGGGCAATTCTTTAAGAGTTTGTATACCTGTGAGTCGGCGGCCGTCAAGTGTAAAACAAACAACTCTAGTCTTATGCATGCTGATGGCCAATGCCTGGCTACGGCCAGAAATATAGATGCCTCGGACCACTGTACACTTGGTTGTGAAGTGGGGAGCTGTCCAAAACCTTTTCTATGGACAGATAGACTATGCCACACCATCCCCTCAATGTGCCAAATGGTCTCCATATAATTCCACACCCTGAAGCTTGTGCACGAAAAAAGAAAAATGTCCAAGAATGCGCTGTCAGCTTTGCTCAGAGAGGGCCTCACCTGGAGCGTCCAGCACACCCCCAGCGCGCATGAGCCCATAGCAAGCAAAAGCAAGCGAGCAGCTTATGAAAGCGTGCAGGTGTCGCCCGTACAGTGACCTGCGTTTCCCCACATAGCACACAGCGAGTGCCGGCAGTCAGGGCATGTTCACAAGTCAATCAGGGCATCTTCTGCGGATGTTCTCAGTGCATGCGCAGGCGAGGGAGCGCCTACTTTAGGGAGCGCTCCGCCCGCAGCACCACATACGCCTGATACACCTCTTGCACCAGCATCAGGGCGTTGCTGATCAGCATGAAGTACGTCCAGTGCCTCACGGCGTCCGTCTGCGGGCCGACGAAAATATAGACCACGCAAGCAGGTCAGGCAATAGGGTTGCAATAGGGTGGGCTTTGGGACAGCTGTCCGACTGGGCCCACCTGTGGCATGGGATCTGAGTACACGACGGCCACGCCGCTGACGCTGACGAGGGTGAGAATGTAGAAAACGGCGTCAATGAGGAAGCAGATCCAGCCGAAGTTGTACCACTTCCAGTGCAATGCCGTCATCATCGCGGGGTGCGCCACCGCGTCCGTAGACTCCGTCTCCACCAACTTTTGGAAGGCGGTCAACTGCAGCCTGGATTTGCTGCCATCGGGCCATGTGAGCTGTGCCGTCTCGCATTGGCAGTCCAGAGCCCGGAGATGTTGGAACCTGCCAGTGCAGTCCGCACCCGGCAACACGTGAGCTTACCTGGCATTGCAGCCGCTTGCAGAGAGTACACGGGGGCGGGGGGGGGGGGGGGGGTTGCCTCCACTCGCAGAAGTTTTTGCTGTCTCGCGAGAGGAGATCGATTGGCAGAGCATCCAGTGCCTGCGCAGCAACAACATCAGGCAACGGCACACAGGCTGCAAACAAGCGGCAAACATGACGGCTGCTAGACGCAGATTTCTTGCCAGCGCACCGTTCGTTTGACGGCAGCGTGCTGACTGTGCGCTGCCATGAGCATCACTTTCTCATCGATTGGCCAGCGCTCCAGGAGCGCAGCCATGAAGCTCTGTTTGATTTGAAAGCGCGCGCGCGGGGGGGGGGGGGGGGGGGGGAGCAGAGGCCCCGTTGAGTCTATCTTCCCAAGCACTAAAGCATAGGTATTATGTCCTTAACGATCCTACCTTGTGCTCGCCGTCGCTGATGTTCCTGCCAAAGCATGCGTAGTACCTGCACATATTCCCCCGCACCGCCTGCGTCAGCACTTCTCAACGGTGTAAAACCCCGGGTGCTAGTACTTCTTGCTGGCGATCGGCGGCCGGACTCACCAGGCGTCGCGGTACTTCTCGTCCGGAATGAAGGGGTCTGCGCCTGCGTTTATGAGCATCTCCGTGGCCGGCAAGTTGCCGCAACGGACCGCCCATATCAATGCTGTCTGACCATGAAACTCGCCGTGCTTCAGGCGTGGGTTGACCGGCACTGCCTGCTCCAGCAACTCCTCGAGCCAGTCCATGTCGTCCTGTATGGTACGCGGTGAATACGTCAGAACGCGGGTCTGTCCCCCGCGCTGGGTTTGTGTTTCAGCGCCGCCAAGCACCGCCGCCAGTGCTGAGCGCCCTCCTGCGACCATGACCCACCTGTTCGATGGCCTTCACTAGCTCATACGTTTGGGAGTTCTCATCCTCCTCGAAGACCCCCCGCACCGCCACCTCCATGGCCCGCCGCTGCACCACCTGGGCATGTTGCTCGTCGACGTCCTCCCCAAGAAGCTCTTGATGAGACTTCGACTGTCCAGCGATATGCGACCTTCCAGGTTTCCTGCGAAGTCTTTTGGCCTGCGCTTTTGCGTTCGTTATGCCGCGCACCGCATGTATTGCGTTACTGGACGGCATGCCGCTGATGCCCCGCTGCGTGTGTAAACCGGTCCGCTGTTACACCCGGCCCTAAGCAGCCTGAGCAACCTCTCAGACACGAGGGTACCTAAACCTTAGCGCGGATGCGGGCCCTCCGAGATCCCACAGCCTGCCGGGCTTGGTGTTGCGCGTGTCAGTCATCCACACCACCGCCCCCAGCGCGGCGTCCAAGCGCATAAAGTCGGTACGAGTACGAGTGCTGTATTAATGGGAATGACGACGACGACAATCGATGATGGATGGCGAGTACTTTTCCCGCCCCCGGGGACGACAGGACCTGTGAAATCTTACAGCGTCTCGTATATGACGACGGCCGTTTATTTATGGGCAGCGATCGGCCAGCTTTATTATTTTACTTCGGAAAGCCAGGGATAAGGATTAGCGACCTAGTCGCTACATTATTTTGCGAAAGCTTGATGTACGAGAGCGCAGTCATTCGTAGCAGCGCTATTCGTTAGGCGCGCGGCTTGGTCAGTTCTTCGGGTAGAGGGGCAGCAGTAGCAAGGAAAGATCGCGAGCCCCGACGACGATTATGTCGCTATCAAGTCGCAAAGCAACCCGCGTCGGATTGCTTGAGACCTGGTGCTGTTGGTGTCTGTGATACTACTCGCTTTCCGCTTCACCTCCGGCGCCAGAACACAAAGGAAATCCAACCCATGCAGCAGCCTGCGCGTGGGTCACACGGGCAGTTCGAGTGGCTATTTGTGCTCAGCATGGCTCGGCTCAGCACGGTGCGCGCCTCACGCGATAGAGGCTGGAGCGCAAGCGGCTGCTGATGTGCCAGTTCGGTGCACCACGGGAGCGGTCGGAGATATCGGAAGAAGCAGTGCACCCGCCGCCGCGGTAGCTTGCCACGCCTGGGGGTGTCGCACTACGAGTGATGTCACTCGTTCATGCTCGTACTGCGTGGGACGCACGGTCGTATTGCTGCTACCCGTGTCAGTAGCCGGCGCAGTCTCGCCGGTCGCAGCCCAGCCAGCCCGCGTGAGGGTCTCCTGCTGCCCACTCGACTAAATGGGTGCAAGGCCAAGTATCAATTCTTGTCGTAAAGTAGCAAGACTGCACATGACAGCTGCATGGTTATGGGACGTGGTGAGATGGCTACCCTAGCTGCCATTGCTCGAGAATGTACACTTTTTGTCTCCAAGCGAGCTTCAACCTGCTGCCCGCCAATTTGACACAACGCCGTCACGGTTGGCATGCTGGCTGAGGAAGGTCTGATTTAAGGGACCGCGCCTTCACGGCGCCTGATTGCAAACAGGAAAGCTTGGGGTACTCGGGCAGCAACACATGAGGGGCGAGAAATATGAACTGCACACTTCCATCAAATGGCCACTTTGCTTGTCACTATCGTCAACATGGTTGCCACGCAGAAATGATGCACTATCGTCAACATGCTTGCCACGCAGAAATGATGCATTCCTTGCTCTGCCCGTGTACCGAAGGCCCGAACGCGGACCTGTCTATATGGTACATAATATCTGCGCATCGCATTCCTAGGGTAGGCCACAAGTCCGCCTCAGAACCAGATGTACTGAGGAGCCTCTGAGCTCCCAGAATCCTGCTTTACATTTCCTGCCACATGTGGGACTAAGTGGAAGATCCAGCACATGAAGCGGTTCGATCTGAGGTCGTATTGAGAATCATTGGGGCCCAGCTTGCTTCACAAGCTGGCCATGTAGCCCATATATGAGCTCGTTTTGCGTGTCTAGATCAGAATCCGTAACATGGCTGCATGCCAAGTTACCCGTCTGAATGCTGAGGATAAGATGGTGCACTGTGGCAGACTCCGGAGGCAATGCTGAAGACATGGGTATTTAACTCAGGTACTAGAGTAGCCCGCATTATAGTATTGTTTCAATGTTTGCTGAGGATTCTATGCCCGCCCAAGTAGCAGCGCCTCTGTGAAATTGTGTTGGGTGATGAGGTGCAGCCCAATTTATTATTGGATACCTGTGATTGGCAGATGTAGAGCCGCCTGCAGCTGCACCTATGAGTGCAACTGATGCTCCTGCTGCACAGCTGGCGGGGATCTTGGCGTGTGGTCTTTTGAGTTGGTGCCCAAGAGGGCGTTGGCTGAAGCAGAGGAGATCCCTACAACAAGGGATAGGCGTGTATTTGCTACCCTAACGCTGTGACTTGCAAGTACTTCAGTCTGCGGTTTTGCCGAAGCAAGGCTTGGCAGTTGAATCGAAATATTGCCTTGGTGACAGTCGCGATCTAATCACAGCAATCTCAACCGGTGCTTTGGGGACTTGGAACAGGGGTAAGGGTTACTTTCTAAACTTGACAGGTCAGCTTGGTAAACCTTTGCGGGATATCTGCAGGCGTGTACCTGATAATCGGCATGTGTGTCGTTGCAGGATCGCATGCCAGGGACTAGTAGTGACAAGTCTACGCGATGAGGAGTATCAACATATTTACAAGTTGCTGGCGGTTATGTATGATAGCGAGCTATCTCGACGGCGGCTGTGGGACTCCGGCGAGCGTGTGCCTGGGGCGACGAACTAAGAATGTCTCGTCCAGGCACACGAAGTGTGATATACCCGTACAGATAGCGACCATCTGTATCAGTGGCATTCTGGAAGTACTCGGCACTGCAAGCCGCTTCCTTCGGTTGAGTAAATAGTTTCAGCTAATTCCCTCATCAAATATCTTGAGCTTAGCGGTGGAACTCTATTGTACGAGGCTCAGGTCCCTGTACGTCTGGAAGGTGGCCGGTCGAAGCCCGTTGATGTCCCGCGCGACGACTGCGAGCTCTTGTTGCGTCGCGCCCTGCCTAAGCATTGCATTTAGCTTCTCCAGGCCCGCCCTCTTCAACTGCGTCAGAGACTTCACACTGTCGTCCAGGCAGGTTATCGACGCGGGGGCAGGTGACGAATCGTCGGCAGCCATGGGATACCAGTCGAAGGCGCAGCTGCTGTCTTGGTCGCTACAGGCGCTCTCTTTGCGGCCTGACACGGTGCTGGGGAGGTCGAAGCAGGGGGCGGAGCACTCCATAGCTGGTGCTGGACGCGTGAAGATACACAAGTTCTTTACTCCACGACAAACTTCGTCGAATTAGTTGGCGGATGTTATCAGTGTTTTCGCGCAGATAACTTTAGTTGAGTTGCGGTTTATGGGTTACAGCTGGTGGCCCACCCCCCTCTTATATCCGTACGTAGCGACCACCTGTTGCGATCGGCGTAGATCAGTGAGGCTACTGCCCACGAGCGTGCTGCGCTGATGTGCCTTTCGCCGTGCTGATTTGCCGAACCTGTACCCGTAGACAGTCGGATGCCCCCAAAACATGCAAGGATATGGTACAAGTACCAGAGTCCAGACAGTAAAATTGCTTGTGTGAAAGAACCGAATTTTGCGTGCTTTCTATATTTCGCAGCGCCACTGTACGTTACGCTGTCCCCTGATTGTAAGGGGATGATAATACCCTGAGTAAAACCTAGCAATCTTGATGTACTGGTGACCCAGGTACATAGAATATTCTGGATACTGCTGATGCGGCTACTGATGACATCAGCTGCCGCTCGGTATTTTCATATATAGTCACCTCCGCAGCACACCACCTGTAATTCAGTTCTCACAATCTCTCAACCAACCAGACTTCTTACGACTCCGAACACCAGTTCTTTCGTAGCGAGACCCTATTCTCAACAGGCGTCCCGTCACATTTGGTGCTTCTACCCTCAACGTTCGCTGTACTCGCAGTTCTTTCTTTTCGCGCGCCGCCTTTATACGGGTGGAGCTTGCGATTACGGCCCGACTGGCCAAGAACCCTGTAGTTTTTCTTGACACAGCACATATCGAATCGGTTTGCCACTGTGGCTTCATAACGCTGCATTTTTGGCACCACTCCGCACATTTGTTAGCCTCATAAGGCTGTGCACCATCATACCTACCAGTTCTGCGCACTCGGGCTGTTGTTCAGACCCCGTAGTTCGCGCATTACCGCCCGATTAGGTCTCTTACGACCTTGGCGAGTTGAGTCGGCAGTTCCGACATAACTCGGCGACATTTCTCGACCGCAGTACTTCGTCGACTTGTTCTCACCGCCACGTACAGGTAAGACACTACCTTCCCATTTCACATTTGCCTTCCCTGTCGACTCGTGACCGTGCGTCGCTCTTAGAATGGCGTCGCCGGCCCTCCGTTCGTCTAATTCTGTCTTTCAAAAAAAAAAAAAAAAAAAAAAAAAAAAGATAGAGAGAGAATATTCCTGGTCGAACCCTGTCCAACACTGCGACTAACATATCGCAGTAGTCTATGCCTGAGTTTATTACTCTGTTGGTAGTCCGAGAGGTATCTCTGGACGATCTTTACTCGCCGTTTACGAACGACCCTGAGATTGTCGTCGTTCAACTTGAGTTTATAGACGGCGTTATTTATTACTGGCTCCCGTACTACCGACATTTGCCAGACGAAAATATTCTCGAAAATTTTATTCACAAGTTATGTTGGGACTCTTAAAATATTTATATTTTTTGAGGAGCAGTTCATACACATGTTCTCCTCACAGTTTGTGTCATCACAAAGACCCAAGGATGGTTTCCTCTTTGTTGGGTCTTTTGAGATGCATGTTGCTCTCAAAATAGCAACTTTCATTGCTTGCTGCTCCTGTTGAGCCAAACATTAATTCTGCCGATGCGTGATACCTGTTTACAGGACGTTGTTCGTCTTACCATGGCTAAGCACGGCCCCTCAAAAAAATAAAAAGAGTAAGGCTCGTGCTGCTGAAGCAGCGCGCCAGGCCCTCACAAGGCCTTCCACTCGTATTCTCTCAGACTCGCCGTCGTCTGATAAGCGGCGCGAACCTTCACCAACGCGGCGCAGACGCCCTTTACCTCTCACTCAGCCATCACAACCGAATGTTCCGGATGCCCATTTGGCAGAGGAGGATCAGCTACCTTCTAATGATGTTGGCTATGCAGTGGAGGGTTTACTTGATAATGAGGATTCACAACCCTCGCAGACCAATCCTCGTTTCCGTCGAGAGGAGAAGTCGGATGCTGAGTCGAATCCCTCCACAAGTGAGGTAACTGAATCCTATGATCTAGATGCCGAGCATGATACTGCTCGTGGCGAACATCAATCTGCTCGTGTTGAGCATGTTGATCGCGCTCCTGTTGAGCGCCGTTCTGCTCCTGTTGAGCATCCATCTACGCGACCACCTGCTCGTGTTGAGCGTGGAAAAGGTAGTAGGCCAGCTCTTGCTGCCTACTCGCGCGTTGATAAGTCCTTGCAGTTGGGCTTGACAATAGACGACTGCACTGATGGATTCTTGGCGCTTCCTGGATACTTTGTGGTTACTCCGTTCTCTCATCCTCACTTGTTTGAGGCTCTGCATCTTGTTGATGGCGAGAGATCATGGGGGTCTGTTCTCCAAGTTGGGCATAATGCCTTAACGGAGTACAACACTTTTGTTCGCAACGATCTTCGGTTGCGTTCGGATTCACACATGACATATCATGCAGCGCCATTTGATGCCAGGGGTCGGGATGCGGCTCTTGAGCATGTTATCGCTGCTATTTGCCCACTTGACATGAGATTGGGTGACATTCCCTTCACAGGAGCATTTTATGAGCAACTACCGCTTTTCCTGTTGATGCGGTTCGCTAATATTGTGCTTGATGACAAATGGGACCCTTCTTCATACTATTCTGACACTATTATCAAAAGGCTTATACTCTTTGATAAAGAATGGCAGTCCCGTCATCATCATGATAAGCCACAAGCTCCTCCAATTCGGGGTGTGTTTCCGGGTGACTTTGATGTTCAAGCCATCCGTGACCTTTTGGCCAGGAGGGCGCAGTTCACCCATCCTTTCAACAAGACCTTGCAGTCCGGGTTGGATGCAGGTGTCCCAGAGGTTCTTAAACCTTGGCTACCAGTCGCTTCTTCTGCTCCTGTTGATACCATGTTGGTAGAGCCTTCCAGCTCTGTTCAACGGGGTAAGCGGCCTGTGCCAATGGACACCGATGAGGAGCAATTCCCTCCTCAAAAGAGGGCTTCTCCGGTGCGTCCTTCTCTCTCAATAAAAATACCCCTACTTACTGGCAAGGATCTGTTGCATTCTGATCCAACTAAACCACTCCAACTTACGCATATCATGCACTTCCTGGATGTGGTCAAGTCCTCTATAAAGGGCTTTGAGTATGATCAGATGGCTGAAACATATATTACTAACTCTATAAATAAACAATCTAAATATTATATTCGGGTTCAAGATATGTTTGCTCGGTTTGGTTCCAACAAGCCTACTGCGTTCAGTAACTTTGGTGATATGTCTAAACATCTCATCACATGCTTGTTGCATGAGAGAACCTTTTGTTCTCTCAATGACGTACCCCAGACCATGGACTATGCCCTAAATGAGCTTCAGCTCAAGTTCTGCCCGGATTTATTTACATACTATCGTTGGCTCCAGTTGTTGTGGGGGTTCAGTAACAGACAAAGCACTGTTAATGCTTTTCTGGACCACCTCAAACTTAAATTGAGCAAAGATCAGCCCCTTTATCTCAAGTTTCACGAGGCTCTGAAAATGGCCATGGGTCCCCTGAACACACCGTTGACATTTGACAACCTGTCCGGTGTTATGGAGGACCTGAATCGTTATTATATTCTCACACAGGGATCTCGGTCTCTCGCCGGGCCTTCCCGCCAGCACTCCTTCACAAAGGGGCGACCGGATACAAACCCGGGCCGAGGCCAACGCAGTAGTTCTGCCGGCCGAGGCAAGGGCAGTTACAATCCAAATCTTCCCAAGAGACTGGATGGCCCCCGGAAGCCTAAGGGTGGCAAAGGGGATGGCAAACCTCTCCTTCAACCTGTTGCTGCCAAGGATAAACCTTGGGCCACCCCTTGGGGACTGCTTGTTTGTTCATATTGCAAAGGCTTGGGTCACAACCATCAAGCCTGCAAACTCAAGCAAGATCCCCGTGCCAAGGACAAGTTCTTGTCCGAGTTTAATAAACAACGTCGTGAGTGGTGTGACAAAAACCCTGACGATGATTGGGACGTGAAAGCGGCCCAAACTTGGAATAGAATTATGACCAGTACTAGAGTCCCAATAGCTTACCGACCTTTCGAGAATAGGGAGAAGAAAATCTCCAAGAAGCATTAAAGCTTCTGACTGTTGGGCTCATAACCCTAACTGTTGGCTCAATCAATGTTAAGCCAACACACTGTTTCGTTAAGGCATAGTAGTTGGACATGTAAGCCCTTGTGTCTGCAATCATTTGTCTCCCCGCATGCATGAACTCGGTGATAGGGATGCATGTTGGTGTGAGCAACCTTTAACTATCGGTGATTTGGATTGTGCTCAGCCAGTTGAATCCCCTGGGGGACGCCCTAGGTGCGGGTCCTGGTCTTGACTGCCCCTGCCATTTTGACAGGTTCGCCAATAGTTAAAGAGACTCTTGACATCGCTGGCCAGCAACAACATCATGCCACCAAAACCGGCAATTGTTGATGATGTTGGGCCTGTGCGCTTGAAACGCAAGGCCGGTGATGACCCTCAGGTCATTCACCATTACTTAGATGACAACAAACGCAGACGCCGCCGGCATCATCACCCTCACAAATCTGTTGAGCCGCCGGCTAAAGAGGCTGTTGAACCAATACCTGAACCGAAATCAATTTTCGAGCTACAGCCTCCCCTCATCACCGGCCTTGCGTTTCAAGCGCACAGGCCCAACATCATCAACAATTGCCGGTTTTGGTGGCATGATGTTGTTGCTGGCCAGCGATGTCAAGAGTCTCTTTAACTATTGGCGAACCTGTCAAAATGGCAGGGGCAGTCAAGACCAGGACCCGCACCTAGGGCGTCCCCCAGGGGATTCAACTGGCTGAGCACAATCCAAATCACCGATAGTTAAAGGTTGCTCACACCAACATGCATCCCTATCACCGAGTTCATGCATGCGGGGAGACAAATGATTGCAGACACAAGGGCTTACATGTCCAACTACTATGCCTTAACGAAACAGTGTGTTGGCTTAACATTGATTGAGCCAACAGTTAGGGTTATGAGCCCAACAGTCAGAAGCTTTAATGCTTCTTGGAGATTTTCTTCTCCCTATTCTCGAAAGGTCGGTAAGCTATTGGGACTCTAGTACTGGTCATAATTCTATTCCAAGTTTGGGCCGCTTTCACGTCCCAATCATCGTCAGGGTTTTTGTCACACCACTCACGACGTTGTTTATTAAACTCGGACAAGAACTTGTCCTTGGCACGGGGATCTTGCTTGAGTTTGCAGGCTTGATGGTTGTGACCCAAGCCTTTGCAATATGAACAAACAAGCAGTCCCCAAGGGGTGGCCCAAGGTTTATCCTTGGCAGCAACAGGTTGAAGGAGAGGTTTGCCATCCCCTTTGCCACCCTTAGGCTTCCGGGGGCCATCCAGTCTCTTGGGAAGAGTTGGATTGTAACTGCCCTTGCCTCGGCCGGCAGAACTACTGCGTTGGCCTCGGCCCGGGTTTGTATCCGGTCGCCCCTTTGTGAAGGAGTGCTGGCGGGAAGGCCCGGCGAGAGACCGAGATCCCTGTGTGAGAATATAATAACGATTCAGGTCCTCCATAACACCGGACAGGTGGTCAAATGTCAACGGTGTGTTCAGGGGACCCATGGCCATTTTCAGAGCCTCGTGAAACTTGAGATAAAGGGGCTGATCTTTGCTCAATTTAAGTTTGAGGTGGTCCAGAAAAGCATTAACAGTGCTTTGTCTGTTACTGAACCCCCACAACAACTGGAGCCAACGATAGTATGTAAATAAATCCGGGCAGAACTTGAGCTGAAGCTCATTTAGGGCATAGTCCATGGTCTGGGGTACGTCATTGAGAGAACAAAAGGTTCTCTCATGCAACAAGCATGTGATGAGATGTTTAGACATATCACCAAAGTTACTGAACGCAGTAGGCTTGTTGGAACCAAACCGAGCAAACATATCTTGAACCCGAATATAAGATTTAGATTGTTTATTTATAGAGTTAGTAATATATGTTTCAGCCATCTGATCATACTCAAAGCCCTTTATAGAGGACTTGACCACATCCAGGAAGTGCATGATATGCGTAAGTTGGAGTGGTTTAGTTGGATCAGAATGCAACAGATCCTTGCCAGTAAGTAGGGGTATTTTTATTGAGAGAGAAGGACGCACCGGAGAAGCCCTCTTTTGAGGAGGGAATTGCTCCTCATCGGTGTCCATTGGCACAGGCCGCTTACCCCGTTGAACAGAGCTGGAAGGCTCTACCAACATGGTATCAACAGGAGCAGAAGAAGCGACTGGTAGCCAAGGTTTAAGAACCTCTGGGACACCTGCATCCAACCCGGACTGCAAGGTCTTGTTGAAAGGATGGGTGAACTGCGCCCTCCTGGCCAAAAGGTCACGGATGGCTTGAACATCAAAGTCACCCGGAAACACACCCCGAACTGGAGGAGCTTGTGGCTTATCATGATGATGACGGGACTGCCATTCTTTATCAAAGAGTATAAGCCTTTTGATAATAGTGTCAGAATAGTATGAAGAAGGGTCCCATTTGTCATCAAGCACAATATTAGCGAACCGCATCAACAGGAAAAGCGGTAGTTGCTCATAAAATGCTCCTGTGAAGGGAATGTCACCCAATCTCATGTCAAGTGGGCAAATAGCAGCGATAACATGCTCAAGAGCCGCATCCCGACCCCTGGCATCAAATGGCGCTGCATGATATGTCATGTGTGAATCCGAACGCAACCGAAGATCGTTGCGAACAAAAGTGTTGTACTCCGTTAAGGCATTATGCCCAACTTGGAGAACAGACCCCCATGATCTCTCGCCATCAACAAGATGCAGAGCCTCAAACAAGTGAGGATGAGAGAACGGAGTAACCACAAAGTATCCAGGAAGCGCCAAGAATCCATCAGTGCAGTCGTCTATTGTCAAGCCCAACTGCAAGGACTTATCAACGCGCGAGTAGGCAGCAAGAGCTGGCCTACTACCTTTTCCACGCTCAACACGAGCAGGTGGTCGCGTAGATGGATGCTCAACAGGAGCAGAACGGCGCTCAACAGGAGCGCGATCAACATGCTCAACACGAGCAGATTGATGTTCGCCACGAGCAGTATCATGCTCGGCATCTAGATCATAGGATTCAGTTACCTCACTTGTGGAGGGATTCGACTCAGCATCCGACTTCTCCTCTCGACGGAAACGAGGATTGGTCTGCGAGGGTTGTGAATCCTCATTATCAAGTAAACCCTCCACTGCATAGCCAACATCATTAGAAGGTAGCTGATCCTCCTCTGCCAAATGGGCATCCGGAACATCCGGTTGTGATGGCTGAGTGAGAGGTAAAGGGCGTCTGCGCCGCGTTGGTGAAGGTTCGCGCCGCTTATCAGACGACGGCGAGTCTGAGAGAATACGAGTGGAAGGCCTTGTGAGGGCCTGGCGCGCTGCTTCAGCAGCACGAGCCTTACTCTTTTTATTTTTTGAGGGGCCGTGCTTAGCCATGGTAAGACGAACAACGTCCTGTAAACAGGTATCACGCATCGGCAGAATTAATGTTTGGCTCAACAGGAGCAGCAAGCAATGAAAGTTGCTATTTTGAGAGCAACATGCATCTCAAAAGACCCAACAAAGAGGAAACCATCCTTGGGTCTTTGTGATGACACAAACTGTGAGGAGAACATGTGTATGAACTGCTCCTCAAAAAATATAAATATTTTAAGAGTCCCAACATAACTTGTGAATAAAATTTTCGAGAATATTTTCGTCTGGCAACTGTCGGTAGTACGGGAGCCAGTAATAAATAACGCCGTCTATAAACTCAAGTTGAACGACGACAATCTCAGGGTCGTTCGTAAACGGCGAGTAAAGATCGTCCAGAGATACCTCTCGGACTACCAACAGAGTAATAAACTCAGGCATAGACTACTGCGATATGTTAGTCGCAGTGTTGGACAGGGTTCGACCAGGAATATTCTCTCTCTATCTTTTTTTTTTTTTTTTTTTTTTTTTGAAAGACAGAATTAGACGAACGGAGGGCCGGCGACGCCATTCTAAGAGCGACGCACGGTCACGAGTCGACAGGGAAGGCAAATGTGAAATGGGAAGGTAGTGTCTTACCTGTACGTGGCGGTGAGAACAAGTCGACGAAGTACTGCGGTCGAGAAATGTCGCCGAGTTATGTCGGAACTGCCGACTCAACTCGCCAAGGTCGTAAGAGACCTAATCGGGCGGTAATGCGCGAACTACGGGGTCTGAACAACAGCCCGAGTGCGCAGAACTGGTAGGTATGATGGTGCACAGCCTTATGAGGCTAACAAATGTGCGGAGTGGTGCCAAAAATGCAGCGTTATGAAGCCACAGTGGCAAACCGATTCGATATGTGCTGTGTCAAGAAAGACTACAGGGTTCTTGGCCAGTCGGGCCGTAATCGCAAGCTCCACCCGTATAAAGGCGGCGCGCGAAAAGAAAGAACTGCGAGTACAGCGAACGTTGAGGGTAGAAGCACCAAATGTGACGGGACGCCTGTTGAGAATAGGGTCTCGCTACGAAAGAACTGGTGTTCGGAGTCGTAAGAAGTCTGGTTGGTTGAGAGATTGTGAGAACTGAATTACAGGTGGTGTGCTGCGGAGGTGACTATATATGAAAATACCGAGCGGCAGCTGATGTCATCAGTAGCCGCATCAGCAGTATCCAGAATATTCTATGTACCTGGGTCACCAGTACATCAAGATTGCTAGGTTTTACTCAGGGTATTATCATCCCCTTACATTCCTCCCCGCGCCAAAATATCAGCTGGTGGTGTGACATGTAAAGAAAAGCTGCAACGTTGTCAGAAAACATGGCGCAGCAACTGCTGATCAAGTTGGAGCTGGCGGAAAACGGGATGGAAACTTGTGTTGGTTCCTAACATAGTTCTCAGTCATTAAGAGGACTTTGAACTTCGGTGTCAACATGTATTGTTGAATAATATTAGCGTATTGCACCGAAACATACGGAACCCAGTCATCCGCAGCTTCCGAAAAGTTATGGTACCTTACTTTGAAAAGCAAGGTGGAACCAGAGGCATATAGCCGTGGATAGATTGCAACTTTGCAATCCAAAACTTGGGCTATAACAGGGTCATCTGTTCGTGTGACTTCTCTGCCAATCAAAGGATCGGGTAGATCCGATTGACATGTTGATGTGTCCCATTTTCGTAATTTGGAAATGTGGAACACTGGGTGGCACTCCGACTGTGGAGGCAGGTCAACACGATATGCCTGAGGGTTGATCATTTCAATGATCTTATATGGACCGACATATTTTTGTCGTAACTTTGGACAGGGCTGCCCTCTTATGAGAAGGTCGTCGGTCCGGATCATGATCTTATCACCCGGTTCAAAGGTAGTAGGATTTGTATGTGAGGCAGCGTAGTAGTGTTTTTGATATTCTTTAGCTATTTTAATATTCTCATGAACCAGGTTATGAATGTTTTGTAGATCGGAGATAAGGTCGAGAGAAGGCTGCCTAATGTGAGTAAACGGGTGGACCATGTCCAACGGGGTGCGGGGGTGAAACCCATGCACCGCTTGAAACGGAGTGTGTTTGGTTGAAGATGACTCCGAGTTATTATAATTGAACTCTGCCAACGGTAAGTAATGGAGCCATTCAGTTTGGTTATTATAACAGAAGGCTCGTAATAGCTGCTCTATGATTTTATTAAGTATTTCTGTTTGGCCATCAGTCTGTGGGTGGTAAGCTGTGCTGAGGTTAAGGGAAGTACCCAACTCAGCAAAAAGCTCTTGAAAATATTCAGAGGTGTATTTGGTATCTCTGTCACCCACCATACAAACACTAAGGCCATGAAGTTTGTAAATATTGGTAATATACAGGTGAGCAAGCTGTTTGGCAGTTATAGATTTAGTACAAGGTACAAAATGGGCCTGCTTTGAGAAGAGGTCCACAAAAGTGGCAATGCTGTCATAACCATCGACCACAGGTAAGTTGGTAATAAAATCAAGGCTGAAATATTCCCAAGGCCTACATGGAGTAGGCAATGGGTGCAAGGCTGCAGCGGGTGCTTGATTGTGCTGTTTTGTGAGTTTGCAAACCTTGCAATCCTTGATATGAGACTTGATAGTCTTATGCATATGTGGCCAAAAAAAGTTCCTCTTGACAAGCGTTTCTGTGCGCTCAACACCAAGATGACCAGCTGTGGGGGTGTC
>VCJN01001365.1:0-14968 GCA_006384855.1 Tetraselmis striata
AGACTGTCGTGCATGCCCTCGCTCTTCACGCGCACAGCCTTCTCTGCTTCTCTAGGGGTTACACATTGTAGTAGTAGTAGTGGGCCGGTTACCCAGGCGCGGCGGCCAGGCGGTGTCCCTGGCCGGCACTTGGAACCCACGAGACAGGGCGTCCGCGGGCGGGGGGGGGGGATCCCGGAAGGGGCCCCGCTCAGGGCGGTGGCAGCCCGAACTGCTGGCGCAGCTGGCGGAGGTCCTGCAGGCTGGCGCCGCTCACCTCCAGCTTCCGGCGGTTGACCGCCTTGGTGGCCGCCATCGCCGCTGAAAGGGCGCACGAACCATGCCACACACGGACTTATCAGAGCCCATACATACATACATACATACATACATTTTGCCCGCACATAGCATTATTGGGCGCGCTCTGCCTGCGGGAACACGGCCTGCGGGCAGTCTGCCACGTGGCCCGGCACGGCGACGTACACCCCCGCTGCGTGCTGCTACTCGATACTTTACTGGCTACGGGCAACTATGCCTCACCTGTACCTTTAAGCACTTTGGTCGATGGCCCAACTATGCCTCATCTGTCCGCAGTCTACTCTCCAAAGGGGGGTGGAGCATCTCATGAGCTGGTTTCACTGCAAAATTTCGTGAGTCGACCAGTATAGAACAAGGCTCCGGAGCGTGTCTTTTAGGCGGACGAGGCGCGAGACAAAGCCCCGAAACAACGGAACATCGCCAAAGCGACGCGTTATTTTGGGGGATGCGCAAACCTCACCACCGGTGCCGACACACCCATAGCAACCCTTTTCATCCTACCATATTACTGTAATTGCGTGAGTCCGTGAGACTGTGACTGTCTGCGAGTCTGTCTGCCTGTCGCCGACTCTCGGAACGTTTTCGCATAGACTATCTACTTATAGATTCCGTAATAATTCCGCGCTGGCCAAAATAGCCGTCGCGCTTACCTGGCCGCCCGGACGCCGCCGGTCGGGGGCCGGTCGTCGCCATTCGTCATATGTCGACGGGTGGGCATGGCGCGAAGAGCACGGCGCCATAACACGTACAACAACCCTTATCATAACCCTCTTATACGGGTAGGTGTGTCGGAGCCCATGAGATCATTCTCTAAGGCTCTGCTGTAGGTTCGTCTACATTTTACCTCTGGCAGACAGGGCAGGTTCGTATTCGCTGCGTGATCATTACCGCGCCGGCCCAAGTGATTGGATGGGCCGGCCGCCCCCCCGGCCTTCCCTCCGCCGTGCTGTCCCTGCTGCTGGAGTCTGGGCGCGTACCGTCCTGCCGGCTTGCGCCTGCCGGCGGCCGGCGCCCCTCTCGCAGGCGCTGCGCCGTGGCGAGTAGCGGCTTGAGCGCCGCCGCGCACTCCGCCAGCGACGCGGCGTTCGCGCCCACGTCCTGCGGCCCGACCTCCTGCAGCACGCGCTCCAGCTGGCTGGCGTCCCCTGAGGCCCCGGGGGGGGGGGGGGGGGGGGGGATTCCGCTCTGAGCTGCCGCTGGTGATTGGTATGGACACCGAAGTCGCCGGCCACCTCGAGTTGGGGGCGCCACGCCGGGGACCCTCCGAAAGACACAATCATTGCAGAGGGGGGTTGACATGCAGGCGGCCGCGAAGGGCGCACAGTCAACATAATAAGGTGGCGCAGGATATTCCCACACCATTCAGTTGGGTTCACGGGGGGGGGGGGGGGGGGGGGGGCGAAGCAGTGAGCTGGGCTACAGCCTCTAGTCCGGGTTTTCCGTGACGTGATTGCGGCGCGTTGATAGGGTGGATCTCAACGGTGACCATGGGTGGTCTCTTCCCTGTCTTTGCTCGGGGTCCGGGAGCACGGATACCGCCGTAGCCATGCTTTGGGTTCGCGGTATAGGTATTGTTTTTGACCCCCCGCCCGCCGCTGGAAATATATCAGAATGCTCCACGAAAACTTACACAGATGTTCCGCATAGTTCCTGCAAAACAACTCACTGTTGTTTCGACCCGGGAACCCAATTAAATGTTATGGTACACAGCAAACCCACAGCGATACATGGGCCACAGCTATGTGCGCACGCGGCCCGACGCAGCCATAAGGAGCCTTATTGTGAGACTCCAGACTGGGCTTGCGTGCACCCTTGGAGAATATTCGCTATGGTTCCGCTATAGTTTCGTGTGGATTGGACCTCTGGCGGGCAGGGCGGGCTCCTATTTGCAGTGCTCACATAACCGCACCCGTAGCGTATCCATATGAGTGTATGCGTCTGCATGCATCGCCTGCTGCTCTGACCGCCGTCCCTCCGCACACCCCCTCCCCCCCCCCCTTGACCGCCTTCGTCGCGTGCGCCAAGCGTCCAACTCGCAGGAACAGGCGGCTGAGAGGGAGCCCAGGCTTAGCTTGGGGCGAAGGGCGCCGCGGAGAGGGGGGGGGGGGGGGGGGCGCACCGTACTGCGCCACCTGCAGGCTGAGCAGGCTGATGTCCTTTTGCATCTGCTTGCACTGCGCGCGGCCCTGCAGGAGGGGGGTGGCCCCAAGTGGAGGAGGGGGGGGGGGGGGGGGGGGGGGTTTGAAACGGACTTCCCCGCGGTGGCGCACAGCCAAACAGCAGCATGCCAACCTGCCCCCCCCCCCCCCTCCCCCACCCCCTAGGGCCCCTCCCTTTGCAGCGCCCCACAGCGTGAACCAGAAGCAACGCACAGCAAATGCGAATAGCGTCAACCGGACAGTGCAGAGTTAAAATCGGCAGAGCCTGGCGCTTTGATGCGTCTGCGCTGTTTGAGGGCAGAGTTTCATTGGAATTCCGCTGATCTTCTGCCCCGGCTGAGGTAAAAAGAGATTTCAGAACAGCGGACTGATTTGGTTTCGTTGACACGTGTAGGCTGTGCTCCCGCATGCTCGGCCCACGCTTCATCCACAGCAGCCCTCGTCCCGCTGTCTATGCGAGTGACGCTCCCAAAGCAGCAGCAGCAGCAGCTCAAGCGCGGGCTGCGGCTGTTTGCAGCGGAGGAGGCGGAGCCGGTCGGGGGGGGGGGGGGGGGGGGAGATTGCTCACCAGGGCGATGGCGGTCCGCAGCTCGGTGAGCTCCCCATCCACAGCCGCCTCCTCCGCCTCCGAGTAACCCTGCGCGCCCAGGCGGTCGGCCTCCTCGCGGCCCGGCGCGCCCGCGGCCGGCGCCTCGGGCTGCGCGAAGCAGCGATGCCGCGCCGCGACCTCAAACTCCGCCAGCCGCCGCTCCAGCTGGCTCTGCACCGCCAGATACAGCACCTGCACGCCCTGCACGCCACCGCTCGCGTCAGCCTCCTTGCATTCTGCCGGGGAGGAGGGCGGGGAAAGGCGAGAGGAGGGCGGGGGGTGGTCCAGTACCTCCTGCAGCGCATCGCGGGCGGCGGCATCCGCGGGCAGCTGCGTCCTCACAAAGCTGCGCATGCGGCGCCGGGGTCAGTTGCAGGTTGGCGTCAGCCCTCAGGAATTCTAAGAGGGCCACAGCAGTCGAAAAGCTGCTGGCAATCAAGGGAAACGTGGGCGGGGGGGGGGGGGGCACGTACGCCTCCAGCGTGTCGAAGCCGTCGGCGGTGTAGTCGTTCACCTACACCCGGCCGCACACAGTATACAGCTCAGAGCCAAGGCGCTGCGCGCGCGGCGCCATGCAAGCGCTTGCGCGCCCGCCCGCCAGCCAGTTAGCCTTCGTCGGCCTCCAGCATATTCCGACTACGCGGCCGGCCGGCCGCCCCCCGTTGGCTGGGGGCCTCCCACTCATCGGACCGCCCGACACGTCAGGTCACGTGCCCGCCGCCCGCGGTTTATCCCACCGGCACCGCAGGCCCTCAGTGTGGCCCGCTGTTCTCACGGCAGCTTACCATGTTGTAAACGTCGTCCAGGAAGGGCTGGCCGGTGGCCGCGGCGGCCGCGTCGACATCCGGCGTGGGGGCGGCCAGCGGGGGAGAGGGGGTGCCGGCAGGCGCGGTTGCGGCCATGATATAATCGTTTGACCGCGGTTGACCGCGGAGGCGTCGCGCTTCCCACGAAGGGTGGCAACCAGCCAGGCGCGGATACCGGGAAGATGGAAGGGGGTGCTGGGAACACTGTTGACAGGTGTATGTAGGCACGGGGCGGTGGCGGCCAAGCGTGTTGGTGGCTGAGACTCGCCAAAGTGGGCGGGAAGACCGGAAGACCGCACCAGACAGCAGAGCTGTGAGAGCGGCGCGGGAGGCCTCGCGCGGGTGACGGGAATAAACTCGCAATGATGCGCGCGTGGCGCGCCCTTTATGCGCGCGGACCGCGCACCGGGAACTGACTGTGTATAATACCTTTCCACAAATATGGGCGCCATGCGCCTTCATGACGAATGCTGTTGTGTCCTGATGCGTCTGCGCATATCGCTCATCGTGCTGGTCACCTCGTCCTTCGAATTAGTCGTTATCTGCGATCCTTAGCTCATGCACCACCAAGCACATGCACATGTATCCCCGTCGTCCCTTGCCCTTAGTTAGGCGCTGCTTATATAGGTACCGCCATCGGGTCTATACCGACCGCCGCGCGCGTCAGCAGGACAGCGCGCGTTGCACGCGATGATGTGAAGCAGCAGCACATGCCAACGAAACGGCGCGCGGCAGAACACGGGAAGATCACTCCCGTCGCTTTAATCATCACCCCATCAGCCCGTTCGATGGCCATTATCCGAGAGCACGTCCATGTACTCTGCAGCCGCTCCTCGGGGCACGGTGGTGCGTCGCGCTATGCGGCACACTGGTGAAAAAATGTGAAGAATGTGTTGCCAGTCGCGACGATGCGGGTTCATTCCGTCCCCACGCTGTTACGGCACCGACGAGGACAGCGGAGGGGCGGATCGCCACCGACTTAAAACCGCCGCGGGGGAGCCGAACCGCCATAAATGCGTGCAAAACGGTTCCATCTTGGCCGCCCCCCCGGCACCAAAATAAAAGCTATTAGGGTGTCCGGAATTTCGACCGGGGCCATAAGGGGCCGGCAAAATTGGGCTGCAAGTCCTTGGCTGGCGGAAAGCCACTCAGCTTCGAGACGGCCGGGAGGCGCGGGGCGACACTGCGGCAGCCCTCTTGGTATCTACATCCAGTGGGGGCCGGCCACCCACGGGCGCTGGCGCCGGTTGCGTGCCCCCCGGCGTTAAACCGTGCCCATGGGAAAGCCGGTGGGGTCGTAGTATATTTACATCAAGTTCCCAGCGAGTCTTGACCTCTGCGAGGGGTTGCCGAGGACCCGAGGTCGACGAATGCCCAGAGTAGTGAAACAACAATATTGTGGAGTATTGACACTTCGGGAATAAGGTCGCGCTTAACGGGTTTAGCACTACACAATTGTCACCGTGTGACATGACGGGCGGTGTTCGTCGAAAGAGTAACCAAGTATTGTGTGACACAATACCGTACACGTACTAGGTGATGAACAGGACTAATGGACTAGGGACTGTATTGAATGCAATATATCGGCGACATATTTCACATATTTCAGCTTCATATTGTTCCTCGTCAAGTAATAAATGTCCAATATGATGTGTGTGTGAGTTGTATATACGTATACTGTGCTTGCAAATACATGTGTCTACAATATCGAAATAGTTACTCGTCACTTGTATTATAAGAGCTTTTCTGTTGCCACCCCGAACTGCCCCATTAATTGCAGTGCGTTTATGGCCTAATGATGCACAGCAGTTACGATGCCCTTCAACGACCAACACCTCCGAGGAATCTCTGCCTTCCTCCTCCAGATAGGCCATCGCCGTGGTGGCCAAGTGGTTGTCGCATTTTGATTTACACGATTGTCCGTCAATGCGAGCCAGCCCCTTGCTAGGCTTCAATGAACTTATGAGCGCGGCCAAGCCAACATGGGTGTGTAGTGGGCTCAGGAGATGTAGCCAGATGGCGGGGGGCGGGCCTGCTGGGCAGCCCCGCCGCCGTCAGGGCCACAAGTCCCTCAATGACAGATTCCATGGCGGACGCTAAGCGCCGCAGCTACCACATGCACTTGGAGCAGTACACTGGTGCGCAGATAAGCAACAAAGTTTAAGGACGTCACAGGTTTGTGAGGCGAATCAGCATGCTGGGCTATTCACAACTACTCACTAACCATGGAAAGAGAGAAGTGGCGATGAATGCGTGCGGTGGGGAGCTTCTAGGTGTGCGGGACGACATGCGGAGCCCTTCATTCAGCATCTGCAGGAAGTGCATCAAGCGTACGGCCTGCCCATTTGGATCACCGAGAGAAGAGAGTCGCAGACTGGGAAAGCCCAAGACTGCCGCGGCAACCACTTCCCTGCACTGCAAGTCCATGCCTTCATGCGCAAGGCCTTACCGCGCATAAATGCCCCGGTTGCTGTGCACCGCCATGCATGGGTATGTTTCAACACAACCAATCAGCCGGGTGGGCCATGTGGACGCGCTCTTCCGCCCGGATGGCGCCTCCACGGAGCTTGGCCACATCTACGACAACTACGAGGCGCCTATCGACACGCCGTAGTACATGTTGTTGTTACCGGAAAAATATCCACCCGCTAAGAAGACTTTCAGCCCCAATAACCGACGGAATGAGCGTGCCGAGACGCTTTATGGATGATTGATAGGTAGCAAAGAGGGCAGCTCGTTCTGCTTGCCTGCCGAGTGTGGAATGACTTCTCATGTTGAATTGACCATATATAGACAATTCGGCATCACCAGTGCGGGGGTGCAGTCGCGTCTTGAGTATTGACAGTCAAGGCAAAGTAGGGGCAGTGCGAAAACGCTCGCATACGCGTGCCTGCATCGCCCAGGATGCACCGGAGGCCGCTGCGCATTAATGCAGATTGGCATAGTCACTATAATATAATGTGCCATGAAGCATGGTAAACACATGCACCGCTGTTTGTCGCGGTCTTTACAATGCAGAAGTCTAACAAGCAGCCAGGCATGCCAGTTCTTACCTACAATTATTATCTTAGGAGTGCTGCCTGCTAATAATCTACGTGAGTTACTATTATCAGCATTGTATTCCTAGTTTCCATATGCGACCCATCCGCCAATTCGAGCCAGCTGCTCCGAGCTCGCTCTCCGCTCTCTGTGACGACCCAACTCACGTGCTCGTCCGTAAATGCGAGCCAGCCCCATGCTGCGCGGCAGGCGCGGTGGGCTGAGCTGATGCTTGACACGGTGTACAGCCAGTGTCGGGGAACCTAGTGTCTTTGGCGCCCGCCCCTACAAAACGGTAGATACACGGCGATCACTCAATTGTGATTATTCCATGGGCAATAAAGTAGTCATCGGTGGGATTTTTTGCTGCTCGTAATCACATGTGACATGTCAATATATTGCCTGAGAGGCTACTAGACATGTCGGGCAGTTGAGTTTGAAGCTACTTATAGGGATAGTTTCATATGCCTGCCAGTGAGTAGTATTATTGCTCGATAAAGCGTTGTCTAGAATGTGATATAATATTCGGATGGTATCATCAAAACGGACGGATTATTATTATCAAAACGATTATACAAGGGTGTGGGATCATACCGGTAGCTCACACTGCACCCTACGGCTTTGAATGTTCCGAAACAGTCCGGAGTCCAAGTGTATGGTGTCGAAATGTGCGCCATATCTGGATTGAAATGTTGTGTGACGCCGAGTAGCATGCCTTATGCATACTCAGTAGCGCTCTTGCGGTGGGCGCTACCTGGGCTCTAGATACCACCGTTATGATATGGTGAATGTCGAGCGGCATCTTTGCGTGCATTTCATGTAGCTCAAGACCGGAACACAAACCGTTCCAACCCTTTGACACACAGGGACAGTCATTGGCACTGAGTGCCAGAAGCACGAATCCGCACATGTATACAAAACGATCGCCAAAGATCATGAGAGCACGACCGTACGCGTATGGAACTGTTGCCGCGCAGACTATGCGATGTGCCGTGTAGAATAACATGCATTACTACTTCTACTGTATACAATGGAATAATAATGTCAGTGTCGAAAGCATGTGAAGCTCCGTCTCTAATAAAACACAACGTCTGACTCCTCAGCTGCCCACTCACCCACCGGCCAGGATATTGACATGCCACTTGGCCTCTCTTTGGGTTGTATTTTGACTCGGCGCCTGTGATTGTGACTACGAAACAATACTACCGTGGACTAGAGGATGACCTTCCCTGTAGAATGCATCTCATTTATACTCGGACCTTAACAAAGCATGCACTCCAATACATATACCTCTCTTTGCCAGCAGCATCAGCTCAGCCCAGCGCAGCGTCTGCGAAGTGGTTACCGCGGATCGGTAGCGCGGCTCTGACACTTATGATGTATATATACGCTACGAATACGTGGACGATGTGCATCTGAGGTTACGACGAGTATCTATACAATATCACGCTCGCCCGTGTGGCAAGCGTTGTGCTTTTGGGGGATGTCGCCTCGATGTTACAGCGGCTGCGCAACCACCACCAGGCGGCACAGCATGTGCTGGCTTGCATTCGCTGGTTGTGGGCACAATGGCTTAGTTATTAGGGCGTCATCTGTGCGTAGGGATGAATCAGCCGAATTAAGGCCATACTTGGGCTCAGAGCATCTAGCGGACGCATAATAATATGCGTACAATTCCCCACACTTTCAGGAATATCTGATATAAATGCATGTGGGTATTTATGCTTTCATATCTGGGCATGATATGACAGGAAGTACAGCCTTGCGTGGCTCACCTCTTTGACCGTCGTACGTATCCTGGTAGGGTCTCTGCGCATTCGCAATCCCGGGTCATGCCGCTTTCAGGTTTTCCTTGCCACAATGCGCTTGCCAACAGCCAAGCAGCATCCATGTTCAACAATTAGCAGTCCCGCCTCGTACTCAAGCCTTAACACGCAAGAGGGTGACGCCGGATGAATCAGCCAAATAATGTCTGTCCACCGGAAAGCATCATGTAGCCCCTAGGTCAAGTCACGGGTGCGTGCCATGCGCATTTAAGGGGCATTAATGTCACCGCGGTGGCGCGTTCGCACTAAGTATGGCTGTTGCCGCCCTCAGCTGCGCCGCCACGCTCATCCACATAATCATACATAGGATGCCATTAAGTGCTCATGCAGGCAGACTCCGATTCCCATGTCAATGTGTTGAACCGCATCATTTCAGCGATTCCAACGGCTTCATTCCAGGACAGGACACCGCCAAAAGGTAGGGCCAATGCGCATCGCGCTGCGCCACAACTTCACCGCGTCGTTGTGTGCAGATCCACAAGCACCGCCTGGCACCTGACGTATGAGGCCGACTGGCAGCAGGCACGCCTCTTGCGTTATCATTCTGACCTATTCGTACCATCGTGCTCAATTTCGTCAATGATCTTTCGCTCTGCGCCATAGACGATGATTTTGCGATGCTGTGCTGCTTCGGTAGCTGCAAAGAAAAGCGGGCAAATGCAGCCATCAAGCCGCATACCGCGTCACCCTGATGCTTGCACCGGTTTTTTTGCCAGGCACCGCTACGCGTGCAGCAGATTATGAGCCGCAACACCGCCCGTCGCATAGCCTACCGTTGTTGCGCCGATGCTCGTAATGCACTGCTCGTCAGCAGCTCGGCGTGTACGACGAATACGTACTGTGTTCATATTCCCATCAGTCGGAATTACGGGCGGTTTGCGAACTGCCAATAACTCGACAGCATCCAATGGGGTCCCTGCGGGCGCCAATTGGCGCCCGTAGCACCTGCTATATAGCTGGCCATGGGCGCTTTCACCACAGCCTGCGCGACGGCTCAGCCCCAGCACATCTTCGTCATGTTCGTTCCAATTGGGTGTCGTCGTGGGGCGCGCTGTGACAGCGCGTCGTCCCGCACTCGGCTCGTCGTGGCGACTGCTGCCACACGCGCGGCGGCCGCTGCACGGCGCGTGTATCATCTTTGTGCCGATCGTAGCGTCCATGAACCGCACAAATCAGTAGCATCATGCGTCCGTGTATCCTGTTTCAGGCGGCGGTTCCGAGGCTATTGCAGGCGGTGTTGCCGCTGTAGCACGGGTAATATACTTATGGCGATGCCGTCGATACCCCCCCCCCCCCCCCCTCCCCGAATCTGGCCCTCGACTACCCCGTCGCGCCGCCACTCGCCCCGCTGAGCATGCTAGACGACGATATGTAGCCTGACGACAGTATGACAGTTAGTATGTAGCGGCATCCACGACTGCTGCTACTCATCATTATGTGCAGCAACTTATTATTTTGTGAACGCAGCAATGTGAACGGAAATGTGAACGCAATATCAGCGCCGTACGTTAGCAGCTCGTGCGCGCCGCCGCCCGCCAGCATATATGCGGTCGTCATCTGTGATCTCTGCACTGATACTACGCAGTGTTCTGCACGGCAATGCGATGCCTTCTGGCCACCAGACAGCATTGCGTGGGCGCCACAGCGAGAATACACGCGGATTTCCAGGATGTGCAAAAACGTTTGTGGAAGTCTGTATGTACGTTCCCGTGGTTTCTTGATATCTAATTAACTAAGCTGCACCCAGTTTGTTGGCTACCTACCCATCTGGTATCATGTGGCGCCCAGACAAATGCATTCAACCTGACACTGCGATGAATTGAAATGGTACTTGATCTAGCAGTTTCATCGTCATTGCCAGCCATGACAACTGGCAGTAGGTATCCGGTGAATAGGTATAGAGCTGTTATACATGATATGTAACTAGCATGAGGATGGCAGCAACACGACGCAAACTTTGAAGATGGGAGGCGGAAAGGGGGAGCGGACGCACGGGAAGGGAGGTTCCTTAATGATCAGTAGATCCATGTCAAGCGTGGCCAAGCCCTTTGCGTTGAGCTCAGGTATGGCGTTCACAGCATTACCCTGTGGCGGCAATACTGATCAATCACAACAGTCTAGGGCTATAGCCAGGCACCCAATCGGGGCCAAGTGATGCCGTCTAGCTACCCGCAGGTCCGTGAGCCGGGCGCGTTGAACGATGCCATGCCCTGCCGCGTTGATTATCCGTGGCTGAGTTGGGGTGAGTGCCACAGCCGGAGCCGCCGCTCGTGAGTCAGGGCCGATCAGAACCCAAGGCCCATGAAGCCCACCCGCCGTCCCAGCTCTGCACCAGCTTCCCCACCGACATCGACCTAAGCCTGGCGGGCCCGGATAACCGGGGCGGTTGCAGCGGGGACTCGGGTCGGGGTGTTGTCGGTGTGGCAACTTCTGCCTGCGAGGGAAAGTCGGCGCCGGCGTCGATGTCGGCGGTATCAATGGCGTCTGCATCGCTCGAAAAGTCCATTGAGGGCCGGGGGCGCAGGGACCCGGTGCTCCGTGTGTGTGGACCGAAGCGAGACGCCGAGCCGGAGGGGCCGGGGGCACCACGGGAGCGCAAAAGGAGGTGAAGCATGCGTTGGCTGGAGGGGACGTGGCAGATGGAGCCCTGCGCAAACCCCGAGTTGCCAAAGACGAAGTCGAGCACGGAGAGGTACTTGGACTTGAAGACGTCGCGGTGGCGGCCCTCGCCGTCCGAGTAGCAGTGCGTGATGGCGGCCAGCCCCAGCGCGAAGACGGCCACGTCGCCGCGCAGCCTGGCGAGGCGCTGCGGGATGAGGCCGCGCTGCACCAGGGACAGCGTGAAGGACACCAGCGCCTGGACGGAAGGAAGCGGGGGCGCAGGCGGGAATGGGGGGAGCAGGGGAGGATGAGCACAGAGCCACACATCAACAGACCGGGCTGCCTGGTGAGGCATGACTGGGATGTGGAATGCGAACGAATCTATTGATAACACACACACAGACATATGCATAGATACACACATAATAAAATACATGTATAATACAGATCTTCACACAGTGCATACAAAGGGGGGGGGGGGGGGGAGTTGTTAATGGTTGGAACGATAAGGGAGATAAAGGGCGCAAATATATCCGATTGAGTACACAGATACAGCCCTGTTAGTGTCTTACAATACGATAGACTTGGCAAAAAGTGCCGTATTGGTTCAGAAAGCACGACGCGCAGGCGTGCAGCCGAGTCCACCACGTTTTCGAGCAAAAGCGGCGAGATATAACAACCTGCACGAGTCACTGGTCAGGCACGCATGGTGGAGCAAGTACATGTGTGGAAGGAAGCACGTGATGCCGTTATTGGCCCCGTTACTGAAGTGCCGGTGATTTGCAGAGGATTATCTGGCAATGCGCTTACCCTGGACATGCAGTACAGCGCCAGTTCGAGCCGGCGGCTCTTCTTTTCCAGCAGCGTCGCTATGCCGGCCACCCACACCGTCAGGCCGTACATAGTCACGGAGCTGAGGAGCTGCGGCGGTACGTGCCGCCGGGTGGTGTGCACCACGCACGCGCCTGCGCAGGCAGCCACCACACAAGCGGATAGCGGCACGCGTGGGGGGAAGCGTCAGCCGCAACCCTTGGCGAAAATCAGCCGCTGCAACCGCTCTTGCTCCTTTCTTCCCTGCTGCCTCGGCACGCGCAGCGCTCGGATAACAGCTACCAAATCATTAATCGCCAATTGTATTATGTCCACTTCTAGGGCTACAGCCACGCACGCGATTGGCGGTGATGCCCTTTAGCAACCCTTCCGGCGGGGGCGTTCAACCATACCATACAACATGTCCACTTCATATTTAGAGCTATACGGAAAATGTGGCGGCAGTGATTCACGTCACGCGCTGCGATATTCATACCCCGTGTCATGGATTGGCGGCATTGTATAGCATCCTGCAACCCATCAACCCTGCAGGTGCCCAGGAACAATTGGAACCACGTTAACGGCAAATCTGACCAGTGCGATCGCATCCGCCTACGATTGCCAGGTCTTTCAAATGACGATGTTCGTGAAATTGAATTCGAGATTATGGAGCAATTTAGGGTATGGATCTCCCACCACACCATGGGATTAGGTTTCGCATAGGCCGGCTGTAGTGTCGTATGAAAGGCCTCAAAGTCCTGGGATGGGGATGCATTTGTCGATTTTGCCCTAGACGTCGTTAAAGGTTGAGCCCAGCCTGTGCAAAACATTACGCAGAGTTTGCACCCTTGCTGTCCGGCGCGTACCTCTCCACGCCAGGGCGACATACACCGCCAGGAAGAGGCTTGAGCGCAGGATGCCCTTGGCCACTTTGGAGGAGATGTCGACCGGCTGCTTGAGGACGTTGTGCCGATGCACCAGCAGCGCTGGGATGACGTACACGGGGATGTACCTGCGGGACAGCATCAGGTGCGCGCGGAGCATTGAAAAGAGCGTCAGCCCCGGCGTGTCCTCGAGGACAGTAGACCCCGCCGGTGGTGGTGAGAGGGGGGGGGGGGGGGGGCTCCTTGGCCGCTAGTTGGGGCGTCAAGGGGCATTGTGAACATGGAAACACATCCGCAGTACACTGTCAGTATTCCAGCCATTGCTCAGACTGCCCAATAAGTAGCTGATCCAGTTTAGTAACAAATAATCCTAGTCCTAGTAGGACTGATGTTAATCCTCATGTAACTTGTTTGCGCCACGGAACATTTTCAGAGCTCTTGCATTAATAGACTCTAGGCAGTCATTATGACACGAAATGTAAATAGTCGCGTCTTATATTCAAATACTGAATACAAAGGATTAAGTGCAGACAATAACACTTTAGGCATCTACAGTGTTTATCGTTTTTCTGTGTGGAACTTCTCAAGAATACACACTCTTTCAAATATAATCAGGCAGCTTTTACATGTATAAACATTCAAGGTTTCCATCTTTATCATTTATACAATACACATACAATTTACGCACATCGGCGTGACAGCCAATCAATCACCGATTGGGAGGCACGCGGCAGGGGACGCACACGGACAGCGCCCGCCGGAAGTTTGCGGGCAGCTGCGTCACGGCGTGCCCGGAGCAGGAGGCCCCGGGGTGCACAAACTGGCAGGCCCGCTCTATGGGGCGCCCCGAGAACTTGGCGCTAGAGGCCAGGGACCGCAGGGGGGCTGGTTGCCCGTGGTTGCGGCGCGCCCACTCCTGGGGGGCAACGCGGGATCACGCCATCAAGCCTTGTGGCGGGCAACGGGGGGAGGAGAGGCAGGTGAGGAAAAGGCCGTGCAGTGAAGAGAGCACGGGTAGGTGAAGGCAGCAGGTCGGGTGGCTAACCCGGAGGGCGTTGTAAACGAGGGGCTCTTGCCGCCGTGCACATTGAGGAACTTCACGTAGGACGCCGGCAGAGTCTCCGGCAGGGCGAGCCACGACTGGAGCAGCTGCACAGAGGAGGGGGGCAGAAAGGTGAGCAGGGGGGAGTCGTTGGGAGAAGGGGAGCTTGCATGGGGGTGGAAGGAGCCTCGGAGCAGTTGCGAGCGCACTGTCGACTTTGGTAATGTTGGAAATGGGAGTGCGCATTGGGAGGGGGTGCGCATGCGTAAGCCCTGGCTGCAGGTTGGCTGCCTGCCGGGGGAGGGGGGTGCATGCGTCCACCTGCGTACCTACCTGCGAAGAGGCGAGGCACATGAGCAGTGTCGCTGTGCTCCCAGCGCGACGGCGCCAGCGCTGCGCACCCACTCTGATGCGCCGGGCTTGTTGCCGGGCGGACGAGCAGCAGCAGGCCGCGCAGGAAGATGTAGGCGGCCAGCCCTGACTGGCTGCTGGACCTGCGAGTGGGTTGCGGATGACAGCGGAGGAGCCATCGGTGGGGTAACCTGGGCCGGGAGGAGAGGGGGGGGGGGGGGGGGGGCAGAGGGGCACCGAATAGTGATAGAAGAGCAGGTGAGATGGCGATGGCGGCCTACCCAATGAGCAGGAGAGTCGGCGCTGCGCACGCCCCTGCAGCTGCAGCCCGCCAGTTCTTCGAGCTGCGATCAGCGGCGCCTACAGCTTAGGGTGTGCCGGGTGCGGGAGTTTGCGTTTTCCTTTTCAAAAAAATACATTTTACTCGTTGATAATTGGGCTGATTTATTTGTTTGTTTGGGAGGGGGGGGGGGGGGGGAGGGGTGCAGGCCGCGCCACACCGTTCTTTGCCCAGAAAGTAGCTGAGGCCTTCGTCCACGCTGACATAAGTGCACCAAAGGCCGC